>JARHVA010003366.1:1410000-1425000 GCA_037957365.1 Torreya grandis
CCTTGTTCTACTATTAGCATGATTAATAATGTATACTATATGTACCATTGAGATAAATGGTAGCTAATTAGTTAAATAAGTTGATTCAATAGAGTATACATATGAAGATGAAGCCCAAAATAATTTATGTTTGATGGATATGGAGATGGTATGTTTGTTAATAGAGACCATTATTAATCTAAAGATTTTATGCTTTTAATATAGTAAATAATGTTGATAATTCCATTATTAATCTAAATTTTCAAATCCTTATACCGAGATTCATTCTAACCTAGCTTTATATTTCACCTGTGGTAACTATGGATATCGAGTAGTGTATTACAAATGGTTTCATCTTCCATATTTTTCATGTTTTACTCAATATTTTTTTAGCATTCAACTTTATCTAATTTACAAAATTCATCAGTAGTATAAGAATTGGGATGAGGGGATCAGGTGTCACAAAACCCATCTTCCAAGTTTATAATGGAGGGACTGAGGTCACAAGTATTGTTTTTTACTATCAAAAATATCAAATTGGGTTATATCTTGAATATGAATCTCTCTTGTACCTTTAAAAACATCATATGGGTCACATACTATATTAATTTCAATAAAATCAAGTTCATCCTATATATAATTGTGTATAAAAAATGCATTCCAAAAGTTTTAAATTATGAAATGTGAGGGATGTGAAGTTGAATGGCCATGTGTATAAAATACCTTGTATCTCTATGTATCTCTTACACAACCTCAATTCATTTTTATTTTTAAGTGATCCTTATGCCACATTAAAATAAGGGAACAATGTTGGGATTTTGATTGAGACTTTTTTCAAATAAACCTAAAGATATGTTACATTCCACTAAATATATAATTGCGGGGAAGTAATTATTGATAGGTTATATCTATGAAGTAAAAAAAAAAAATTATAAATACACAAATAAATAAATCTTTTGATGATTGAAAAATAATTTAGAAATAAACATTGCCTAAATGAGTGTTGAGTGAATATCAATTAAGTGAAAATTTGTCTATAGAATAAGAGATCAAATCAATCTAAAATAAATTGACATCATCTAAGAGATATTTAAAAATAAATTCCCTCAATTACACTAAAAAAATAAAAATCCAATTCTAAATTATATAATTAACATTTCATGATTCATTAAATATTCTTGTAGACATATGTTCTCTGGTAACGAAATATCATAAAAATTTAACTATTTTAGAGGAAATTTTTTAATATACCAAAAAAAACTTAAAAAATGCATTTTCATATAAATTATAGAGTAATCATAGAGAATTTACACCAAATTGAACTTGATGATTGGTTAACATTGTAGATTCTTTGAGGTGTAATTTTCAACCTGACAACCTCTATACACTTGAAAATTTATTTGTACATGAAAGGAAGAAATCGAACATAAATACCAACATTAAAAAAATTTGTATGGCCATGTGTAGAAATTAAACTATTGTCCAAAATTTAACTTGACCACCATTTCAAAACTTGTGCAAAGTCAATTTAATAGATGGATATAAATTTTATTTTATAGATGTATCCTCACTCCCTAAAACTAGTCTTGGAAATCAAAATCTCTACAAATCTAAAGATGGATTTATATTATTTTGGTTGACATTTTAAAAATGGGTGTGTATTTGATTCCAAAATATAAGTGGATATTTCCATAGAATTGGTTGAGGTATTTTTTTATTAAGAGATCAAACTTATTCTTGAAAATTAATCTCCACACAAAAACATTGAAAAGTAATTTATAATTTTACTAGCATCCAGACTAGTTGATAGTGAGAAACTTGCCTCCACTATAGAATATTGTCTGACCTTTAACTTGACCCTTTCAATATTGGAAATAAAAATCTCTACAAATCCAAAGATGGATTTATATTAGTTTGGGTGATATTTTAAAAATGGGTGTCTATTTGATTCCAAACTATCAGTGGATATTTCCATAGAATTGGTTGAGGTATTTTTTTTTAATTAACATATCAAGCTTATTCTTGAAACTTAATCTCCACACAAAAACATTATAAAGTAATTTACAATTTTACCAACATCTAGAATAGTTGTTGGTGAGAACCTTTCCTCCACTATAGAATATTGTATTTCCATAGAATTGGTTGAGGTATTTTTTTATTAAGAGATCAAACTTATTCTTGAAAATTAATCTCCACACAAAAACATTGAAAAGTAATTTATAATTTTACTAGCATCCAGACTAGTTGATAGTGAGAAACTTGCCTCCACTATAGAATATTGTCTGACCTTTAACTTGACCCTTTCAATATTGGAAATAAAAATCTCTACAAATCCAAAGATGGATTTATATTAGTTTGGGTGATATTTTAAAAATGGGTGTCTATTTGATTCCAAACTATAAGTGGATATTTCCATAGAATTGGTTGAGGTATTTTTTTTTAATTAACATATCAAGCTTATTCTTGAAACTTAATCTCCACACAAAAACATTATAAAGTAATTTACAATTTTACCAACATCTAGAATATTTGTTGGTGAGAACCTTTCCTCCACTATAGAATATTGTCACCAATATAACTCATTTATTTTAATTTTAGCACAACTTAAATAGTTTTATCTTCATCTTTAATTTTATTTGGGACTGCTTGTTTTGAATTTTTACTAATATTCTTTTAATTCGTTATGTTTTCCATATAATTTACATTACCAATAGAATTTTGCTTAAGAAATATTACGTAATAAATCATAATACAAAAATTACTAGGATAATAAATTTTTTATTCCACATGGTAATGTTCAATACAACTACTCAAGATGTGGAGGAACTATCACAACAACCTCCTTTCCCTAACATTTGTATTAATATTTATAATACAAAAACCCAATGTTTTATAGTTAAAACACAATAATCGAATTCAACCAATCATAAGTAAAGACACACTCATACACTACATATAGGCACCAAGATAAGAATAAAATTAAAAAATTGGCTATAATAAAAAGTACATAGTTGGTTTATAATAAAATTATAGTTCATCCAATCAGTGTATGAAACAATTTTGTTCTCATTTAGGATCCTAACATTACAAAATGAAATTACACTATTGAAAAAAGTATGCCATAAAAGTTTACACATGTTGATAATATGGCATTATATATAATATCTTAGCACATGAAATTTAACATCATCAAGAATATATAAAACATAGAAAATCCCTAACCATGATTGAAAAATGAACATTATCAGACCAAAAATTATCAATGTGAAACATCAAACATTATTTATCCTCTTATGTTCCTTGTTTTTTTCTAAACCATCTTTATATTGGTATTAAAAATACTAATTATAATTACTTTAATAAATAAAAAATTAAAAACATAGTAATTTGATTCTATAACAAGAGTGATTAAAAATAAGGAGAAACAAATAGACTCACCTTCAACTCTTGTCTTCTCCCTTTCACATTCTTGTTGGTAGACAAGGAATTTTATTTTTGCTATCAAGTTTTGTAACTCATGTGTAATTAAAATATGTGAATGTATTGGTCGATTAAAAAAAATGGAAAACAAATTATGTGTCACTTAATTTTAAAAATTCCTTTTACCTTAGAATTTTATGCCTCCCTTTATCTTTATTTTTTCTCTAAATTATAAATCTTGAGTTCTTCTTCTATAGTTATTAAAACTTCAAGGTTCAATACATCAAAGTCATAAACATTTTTTTTTTAAGAAACTTTGTGTATTTTCACATCTCATACACATGTTACTTTAAAATCCGATTTGTAGACCTCAAGTTTATTATCTTTATTTGATTACTTACTATTTGATGATCTATAATGGGAGGTAGCATGTGCATTCTAACATGGTGTGAATTTAACTATTATTTTGACAAAAAAATATTCCCACCTTCATACAATAAAATATATTGTGGTATAATACAATAAAATTAGTCCTTGTATCAAAAATATTCTTGTAACCATGCTCCTTGTACATGAATATAGTCCACACACATCAAAAGGTTTAAATTAAACAAGCATATATTCAAAACAAACATCATGATAAAATATTCAACAATCTTCTCTTTCAGTGTTTCTTTATCATTAACACTTAATTGTGAAATAATACCACATATTATATATCTGCCAAGACATTGTTTCAAATATATATCTATCATTTTTATTCTATAATTTTGGATTCCAATAAATTTGTTCAATCATTTTTTTATCAAGTGTTTCTTTCATATGTTAATGTGTTTCTATTTGACATATTCAATGTTTACAGTTAAAAGAATATATAAATTGAGAAATAATATACACCTTAATCTATTAATAATATCAACACACTTATAATAAATTAGAATTGATCCATGGGATTGAGTGTGCAAAAGCTAAGTGAAATAACTACCTCCTCTAGGTCTATAAATTTGTGGCCATATCTAGAAACAACCTCATTTAAAACGCATAGTTTTCTATTTCTTGATCTTCCTTATCCCTATGAAATCTAGATCATGTGTAAAAAATAAAAGGATCCTCACACATGGAATTCAACCCAAATTTCATAACCAATTACACCCAAATTTATATGATATACATCTGAATTAAAAAGAAAAAAATATGGGAGAATTGCCGTTGTAAAAGGTAGAGATCGTGGCATTTCACTACAAAAATCTTGTTGCAGCTAAAATTCCACATCATCCTAATGCTCACATGAAAGATATGATTTTATTTATTTCTTGGAGATGGTAATAGGTTCCTATGTATGTGAAATCACAAAAATAAGATCACAATCCCATTTCCTACCAATTGTTTTTTTTAAAATCCACATTTTACCTTCTCCTTTTGAGTATGCTTGTGTACATACAAATATGTTTCAATGGTCATTTATTTCATTACGTTGACCTTCCTATGTAGGAGGATAATGAGTGCCTACATAGGTAAAATCCAAATGACAAGGTCATAATCATGTTTCATATGAATTAAAAATAAACATAAAAGCCCTACATATTACCTTCTCCTTACAACTATTCCTGTGTCAATGCAAAGAGATTGCATAGGTCATTTATTACATTCTTATTATTTTAATATAAGGGAGGGTAATAGGATATTATATAGGAAAAATTAAAAAAATAGTATCACAATCATGTTTCATACAACTTAGAAAACACTCACAAATCCCAACATACTACCTTACCCTTCAAACTATGCCCATGTTCATGTGAAAAGCTTATAAAGATCATTTGTTCCATTTTCTACTCTTCCTATGAATGATGGTAACAAGTTCATATGTAGGAAAAAAATAATAATATTATAATCATGTTTCATACAAGCTAAAAAATGATCACAAATCCTAACATATTACCTTCTCCTTTCGACTATGCCCATGTGCATGAAAATATGTTATTGATAAATCCTTTGACAAATCATAATCTACAATGGCTTCATCTTATAATGAAACAAGTGTTCACATTTCCTTACTATCATTATTTACATAAAACATAAGTGTAGTAGTTTAAAATATCAAATAAGATTGCCATAAGATATATATGTGAATTAAAAATTACTGAACATAAAAGAATCACCCTTGTATCATGGAAATAATTAGTAAGGTCGTAATCTAGATCTTCCTCATAAATGAAATAGGTGATTTTATCTCTTCCTCAAAAATAATAGGTTTCTTTATAGGAAAAATACAAAAGTGATGATCATAATCAAGTTTCATATTGAATCCATAAACTCATAAACCCCACATATTACCTTTTCCCATGTTATCTTCATCATGGGAGGACTATGTCTATGTGCATGCAAGGAGGTTATAGAGCATAGTTACATTTTTTCATTTCTTATGCTCTTCCTACAAATGGGAGTAATACATCACTCCTCACTAGCATTATCACACTACAAAATTAATGTTGTAGTTAAAATTTAAAATTATAATTTAACAAAATAATATTAGCATTTGAATATAACATATTAATAAAAACTTACTATCTTCCCCTTTTGGTCCCTATTTAACTAAACTATCTTCCTTGTTTGTTCCCATTTTCATTGATGTTATGAGAGGAACCCAAGAAAATTTCTCCTAGGTGTGGTATGGTCATTAAGATCCACATTCTCATTAAAATGTTAAAAAACAAATGAACTAGTTAAAATTTGAAATCATGCTTTATTAGAAGAATATAATAGATGAATACCAATAATTCATGTTATTAATATTTTCAACTCGGGGAGACTAAGGTCTAGGGTCAACAATATTAACATATTGCATTGGATAAAAACCACCAAGGGTTTTGTATATACATGTTTAAATTATAAATTCTAATAAGTTAGGATTGTGTATAACTTATAATGCTTAAAAATTAAATAAAAAAACATAAAACCAAACAATGTTTTGATATTATTAGATCAATATCATATAGTTTAACCAACATGTCTTCAATTATTTATGTTGATGTCTATTATAAGTCATCAAATTATTGTCAAAATATATACAACTTATGCATTCTTTTTTTAGTTGGGCAATGTAACTTTATTGGATAATGTTTTATTTCTAATGAGTGAAGGCTCTCAAAAGGGATGCAACCATGCTTTTGGTTAGAAATAGTTGGTGAATCAACTGATAACATAATGTAATTTCATAGATATTATATTAAAGAATTGTATACTAAATAAAAGATAATTATTATAATAATAAAGGAATACATTAATTTATGTAAAAGGGTCAACATGTAAAGAGAACCAAAATAAACAAAATAATGTTTATATGCATTATCAATTTATGGAGGGATAAAAGTACAATATATTTTCCATATGCCTTAACTTTATATAGAATGATGCATTTAATCTTAAAAGGATTGAAATCATTATCTATACATTTAAAGGATTGACTGTAATGGGTTGTGTATGCAATGGGAAATGTAATATATTTATAAATTAATTCTAGCTCAGAGAAGATAGATCCTTCTTATACATTTGATTGGGGATACATTAGATAATTAGGTTCATGACCAATATGTATTTACTATACCTAAACAAGGGATCTCTTATCAAAATAATATCACTAGGGAGGGTTCCAAAGCCTCTAGTCAAGAAAAACTATGCAATAACCCTATCTAATTCTTATGTTTTCATATTCACTAAACTAATAACAAGTAAATAAAAAATCTAATCTAGTTCTCACCAAAGATTGTGGCACAAAGTGGGGGTAATAAACATGAAAAGTAAAAATGCATAAAAGACATATACTCATGTCAATGTATATGGAATACTAATGCATGGAAGAGAAGTGTAAATGCATATTTATCTAATCTTACAAAGGAATAATAAAGTTAGGAATACTTACCTTTGAAGATGACCCCACCAAGCTTTAGTCTCTCCCTTGGTTAAGGTTCTTCACAAGAGGTTATTGTGGTATGTAAGGATGACAAAGATAAATCATCTCTAGGATACAAAACATATCAATGGATCCAAAAGGCTTATCCATAAGATAAGATCCATATCAAAAAATAAAGTATGAAACCCTATGCTTGCTCCTCAAATAGAATGGTGGATAAATAGATACATAATATATCTTACTTCTTCTCTTTCTTTATAAATGGTGAAATGAATGTGTTTATATAAGCAGATATAACCCTAAACCTTTCCAAAATTTTAGGCTAACAAGGTTGACCCAGATGACAAACTATTGAAACTATTAAAAAATAATTAGATAATGAACTATGTCTACCATGGATGACTTAGTTTTTAGTAGGCTTTGTAAATAACAACATAGGGTCGATGTGGCTGACATAGTCATGTAAAGTGCCAAAAAGGGTTTTAGGTTAGGGAAATATCTAAGGATGGTGGTAAATGACTAGAGGATGGTGAAAAATTGGAGGCAAAGCTTAGGGGGATATTTTTAAGAGATGGTTAGATTGATAGCTGGTGGGAAAAAGAGACAACAATCCTAGGAAGCACCAATGGTCTATCCACCCCATTCCTAGTGCACCCCTTAGGGCATGTAGTTAGGGATATTGTGACTTGATGGGTTCTTGTAAGATAAAATGTGTTAGTAAGTGGTAAAGTTTGAAAATATTATGTGTCTATGTATGCCCCAATTTAATCTCATCATGTGTCATGTGAGTGTAACATGGGATGATGCTTCAAGAAAGAACATAGAAACATGTGAAACTAAGATACCTAAAAAAATGGCATACAAAAATAATGCTAAAATGAAATGAGAGTAACTAAAAATACCATATACATACCTTAAATTAACTTTTTATTAAATTATTGTATGAAAACATCCTAGTCTTGATCATGGAGGGTGCATTACCTGCATTTGAAAAGCCCTAGGGATATAAGACTAATAATAGAAGTGATGTATGCATATGTAGGATGGTTAAAGTAGAAATTTGGGAATTATAAAAATTGGCAAATTAAGACTGTTAAGGGAAGATTATAACCAAAATAATAATGGAAAATTAATTAAAAAATGATGACAAATGAATGTAGAACACAATAAATCATGTAAAACATAAATTGTAAAAAATGATGTAGAACACACTAAATCATGTTGGAAAGCATGTAAAACATAAATGGAAAAAAATAATGTAGAACATACTAAATCATGTTGAGAAGTATGAAAAAAAAAAAAAGAAAAAAATAATGTAGAACATACTAAATCATATTGGGAAGTATGTAAAACATGATTGACAAATAAAATATCAATACAAGAATACTTTAACAAAGATATGTAAGTGACAAGTAACCCCATGTATGATAAGCACGTAAAATCAAACATAAATAAAAATAAGAATGGATAAAAATGAAATGTAAGTCAAGATGAAAGATAAACATGAAGAAATCATACATAAAGAGAAACATTTAAGAAATCCAAATGTCAATTGTAAGATAAGTGAAGTCCATAGAAATCAAACAAGAACACGATGGATAAATGAAAATAAAAAATCTTTAAAAGATGAAAACTCAAACTTGGTTATTATTTTGAGATACAATGTAGGAAAACAAAACCACCTAATGACATAACAGGTATGATAATGAGATGGTTTGGTAAACAAATGATATAAGGGTGTTTGTAAGGAAGGTGTGGCCCTATCTAAGGTCTTACAATGCAACTCACAAACTATAAACTAAGAGGCACAATAAGGTAGATGTGATCATCCAAAAACAATATCCGACAAGGGGAATATAAAGAAAATGTGATGCAAGTAATGAATGTACGACACCACATGGGTGATTTCAACATCCTTAGTAAGAATGAGATAGACTAGGCAAGTAAAAATAGGCTAAGAACTATCAACATCAAGGACTTAAGACATTTTGACTAATCAACACAAATATTGGGATAAAAATTGAAATACATAGATCAACCCATGAAGGATATATGCATGAAAATTAAAATAGACCTACCTTCCCACAACATGTTTCCCATTCCATAGGATGCCATAGAGAGCCATTAGTCTACTATAAATATTGGGTACTTGCATGAGAAAGTAGGTGTACCTAGATAGTATATCATATAATGAGACCTCCTGTCCCAGTCTATTGGTCTACCATACCCCAGTAGACCTTAACTCTATCATGAGGCCAAATATGGAGTTTGAGCTTTGAATAATATAGGAAATGTGCCAAACATAGATAATGTAATTTGGTGTGATATGACTTTTAATACTATTTTTTCCTTTAAATTATTGCATTTTGTTAAATGATTTAGCTTTTAACTCTTTTGTATTTTTCTATTCCTCCTCCTCTATATGGATTCAGAGAACCAAACATGAGTGAAATAGGTGAAAAACACAAGAGAACTTAAACTTGGTCACTAGAGAAAATGATCTAAAGATCAAGGTGTCTAAAGACTCCCAAGCTTACCCACAAGTAAGTATGCAATCTCAAAATTGACCTATGTGAGCCTAAAATGAAAGGAAATATGGGAAATATGGGGGTCATGAGAAATCTATCTATGTATTAAGTGATACAATGATGAATATGCTTGTAGTTGATCACAAGGAGGTAAAATAGTGTTATCAAAGGGATGGGGCTATCTTATGATAGTCATGTCATTAGATAATTCATGCTAACCTACAATAGATCTAGTACAAGCACCAATGAAAGTAGTAGTCATACCAAAAATTGATTTAAAGATGTTCTAATTTGGTAATTTGTGAAGAGAGGCTGGTCCTATCCATGGTCTTACATTATAACTCACAAGATGAACACCAATGATGTGAATGTTAAATAATGGGTAGAAAATAATCATAAGGATAATAAATCAAAGAATGACATAAAGAGACAAAAAGTGAGAGATATATAAAACCAAAAACAAAAATAAATGTCAAATGTAATTTGTAATAAAACCAAATAACCCAAAGGTAACAATGATAATAATAAAGTGTGACTAAAAGAGGTAAAGTGCATAAAAATAAAGAAACATGAGATAAAATATAACAAGACCTATGCTAACATATATATCAAAGATGAGCATTGGAAATACAAGTCTACAAGTATCATAATTTTCTTGAAGTTGAATTTTCTTTTTATTATGCATTGTATAGTAAGAGTGGGCATCTTAAGATGATCCAATGTATAAGCAGATGTAGGTATAGACATCACAAGATGCCTCAACACGTGAGGTGGAGTGAGGTAACATTGAACCAGTCAAATGATTTACATTGGGTTGGTAGGTGCATTTGGAGATAGTTAAATGGGTTGGTTTAGTATATTTTAGGGATGTTTAATGTGACATAGGATGTGTAGGAGAGGTATGAATACATAGAGGAGGTAAAGGGGGGCCATGTATGATATGTTTTGAAGTAGGAATTTGAACTAGGTACTTTATTCGTTCATATGACATAAGATTTTGAGGTTAAATACATGCAATGATATGTTTAAATTTGTTCATGTTAGCTATATTTTGATTATTTTGGTATGAATAAGGATGAAATATGTTTTGAACAACATTATTGGATGAGGTGTAGGTATGGAATAATTTTTGTTGTTCAGTAGGTAGTTTATGTTGATATGATTGTGATTGTTTAGATTGGAGTTTGAGGTTGGGGAGGCTTTTATGAATCAATGTTATGAGAAAATGATTGGAAAGTTTATTTAGTATTTCTTTGAGGTATTTGAAATTGATAAATAATGAATTATTTCCTTTTTACTTGGTCTAAGGCTTCTTCTAATGTTTTAGGGGCAAAGATTCAAAATTTGTATTAAAGAGGAGATTTAAGAGTAGTAACAAATAGTTTTAAAAGAGTACCATCATTCATGTTATGGTTTAATTTGTGATCTAGAGACTTCCATCATTTGATGGAAGTGTGAGAAGATTCATTAGGAAGTTACTTGGAATTAATGGAATGTCTAAGGTAATTTTTAGGAAGACCATCATGTTGGGATTCCTTAACTAAAGAATTAACTAAATCCTCTAGTTTTGAGATGGAATGTCTAGGAAGTTGGTTGTACCATTCAAGTATATTACCAAAAAATGTTTTAGATAAGATCTTGGTGGTAACAAAGATGTTAGTTGGGACCCATTCCTTATAAATATTACCAAAAGACTTAAGAAATATAGTAAGGTTTTTATTCCCATCATATGTGATAGTTTGATAAATATTTCCGATATCAGTGGATGTAATGAATGGGGATAAGGGTTCATTTTGAAGATGTTGACACATTTTGTTATTCAAAGTAGGTTGAGGGATGATATTCCCATTGGAATATCTAAGAGGAAGAGGGATAAAATTTTGATTTGGTTGAGACATGATGACAAGAGGTGGTTGACTAGTCATGTGTAATAAATGTTGTTACATGTGCATCATTTAGGAATGATTAGTTGTTTGCATGATGTTCATTTATTGAACTATTTGATAAATAATTTATATTGTGTTGATTTGTGAATTATTTTTTAAAGGTGGGGTATTAGTGTTGTTAGGAGGGGGATTAGTAGATGGAGGATTCTAAAAATTGGTATTGGGAGGAGGAATAGGATGAAGGACTTTAATTGTATTACATTTTGTAGTGATTGGTTTTGGATTGGGAAAGATGAAGGAAGAAATAGAATTGACTCATCTGAAGTAATAACATAAGTGAGGTTATGATCTAAATCCTTAATTATGCAATGTTCTTGACTAAGTAGAGCGTAAAAACATGACATAATTATGAAATAAGACTAGATAACCAAACATAAAATAATATCGGCCAAAGTATATAATGTCGACAATGTTGACTATGTACTATTTAGATAAAAGGATACAAAATGAAAATAGAAATAGCCAAACATAGAACAAGGTTAAATAGGTCAAATTAGTAATATAATTAGGGCGTGAAACTTAGTTTGATAAGGATATAGGGTCAACCAAGTCAAATTAGTATTATAACCTGATTGGTAGAAAAAAGTACAAGGTTAGCCAGGTTGACTTAGTACTTGGTGGGTTGAATAATGATGAGGATTGAAAATTTTCTACTGAAGTGCCTTAAATATTTATTTAAAATTATATAAACTAAGTCAACTAGTTTGACCTTATTCTATAAAACTATGTATTCTAAAATAAGATAAGATGACTAAGTCAACTTGTTTGACTTAGTTTGCTAATCTGGATGCTGACTAAAGGTCTAAGTCAACTTGTTCAAATTAATTTATTGATCTAGATGCTAATTAAAATATTAAGTCATTGACTTGTCTAACTTATTTTGTTGATCTTGATGCTAAATAAAAGATTAAGTTGACCTATCTGACTTAGTTTATTGATCTGAATGCTGACTGAAAGACTAAATCAAACTATTTGACTTAGTTTGTTAGTCTAGATGCTAAATGAAATACGAAGTTTACCTATCTATATTAGTTTATTGATCTGAATGTTGATTGAAAGACTAAGTCAAGTTGTTTAACCAATTTTATTGGTTTGGATGTTGACTAAAAGACTAAGTAAACCTATTTGACTTATTTTGTTAATTTGGATGCTGATTAAAAGACTAAGTTAACCTTTCTAACTTAATTTGTTGATATGGATGATGACTAAAATATTAAATCAAATTATTCAACATAGTTTGGTATCTAGGATTGAAGAATAGTACTTTGTTGACTATGTTGTAAACCTACATACAAAAGTTATAACTATACCAACTTGAATTACATAGTATCATAAATATAGAATAATGATAGAAATGAAAGCATGAAATAAAACATACAAGGGTTAAATTAACATTGGATTGACCAAAATTTATGTAATGGGAAATGCAACATATCTACAAATTAATCATAACTCATAGAAGATAGATCCTATTTACACTTTTGATTAGGGGTACATTAGATAATCAACGTCATGACCAATATGGATCCACCAAACCTATCCATGGGATCTCTTACCATAATGATATCACTTGGGATGGTTCCAAAGCCTCCATTCAAGCAACAATATGCAATAAAACTAACTAAATCCTATGTTTTCATATGCACTAAACTAATAACAAGTAAAGCAAAGTCTAATCTAGTGCTCACAAAAATTTATGGCATAAAGTGGGGGTAATAAACATGAAAAATAAACATGCACAGAATACATATACTCATGTCAATGTATACAAAATAATAATGCATGGAAGATAATTACAAATATACATCTATCTACCCTTATAAAGGAAAAACAATGTTAGGAATACTTGCCTTTGAATACAAACCCACTGAGCCTCAATCTCTTCCTTGGACAAGGTGATTCACAATACATTGTTATGGTATGTAAAGATTACAAAAATAATTCAGATCTAGGCTACACAACCTTTTATCACATCTAAAAGTCTTCTCCAGAAGACAAGATCCATATCTCTGAAAAATGTATGGAATCCTAATCTTAGTGCTCAAGTATAATGGTGGATAAGCAGATATGCAATATATCTTACTTATTATCTTCATTTAGAAATGGTGAAATGAATGTGTTTATATAAGTGGATCTAACACTAAACCTTTCCTAAAATTTAGGATAACATGGTCGACCCAGTCAACCTAGTATTAAAATTGTCAAAAAACTAACTAGATAATGAACTATGACAAACATGTCTAAATTAGTTCTTATTAGGATTTATAAATAATAATACATGGCTGATGTGGCTGACATAGTCATGTAAACTGACAAAAAGGGGGTTTAGGTTAGTGGAAGATCTAATGAAGGTGGTAAATGACTAGAGGAGGGTAAAAAGTTTATTGGATTGATAAAAAGTGGAAAAAATTGACAAAAATCATGTGAAGCACCAATGGTATACCCACCCTTTTTTTGGTGCACCCCTTAGGGTGTGTACTTAGAGAGTTGAGACTCGATGGGTTCCTGCAAGATAGAAAGTGTTAGCAAGTGGTAAATTTTGAAATATTGTATGTATGCAAGTCATATATATGCATTATATAAGATTAAAATGTGGTTCATTATATGTGAAATTAAAAAAATGGTACATTGTTTGTACATTGACGGGATTGAATGTAATGCATTGTTTGTATGCATTGTCTAGTATTAAATGCAGTACATTATATGTGAAATTTAAATATTGAAGGATTTATAACCCCATTATATGAAAATTTTATATATTATCATAAAATAAAAAATCTCATAAAATAGAGCATTCTTATTTAGATCTAAAGACTTTTTCTTTGTTTCTTCTACCATGGGCAGGAAAGTAATGCATGAAAATCAAACCAAGAAGGAGTATGTGGAGTGAGGACATTATTATATATTGATTGAAAATGCTATTTAATCTTCTTTGTATAACATCAATAATTATTTGGTAATATTCATAATTTATACCAAGCTATAATTTACAAAATAATTATTTAAATCTTTTAAAAAAATGGACATTGTCTACATATAATTGAAAGGGGCTATGACTATTAATAATAAGTTTTGTCTAAATATGAAAATATTAATCACCATAAATAGAATAAAAATGTGATTAAAATATATATAATGAAATCATTACCTTCTCCATGAATATCCCACTTATTGATGACAAATGGTTACAATCTAGTTGCACCATTGCATTTCACTA
>JARHVA010003366.1:1430000-1475000 GCA_037957365.1 Torreya grandis
TTTATACAATGTTGGAACATATTGTGCTCATTATATTCCTCAAAGCTTATACCAGTCTACTAATTATAGATATGAAAATAGGGGCTATACCAATATTCAATATTCCTCAATTCAAGAAAAAAAAGTGAACTATTACTAGCTTATCCATCATAAGAGAATTTAATATTCCTCACAATGCATGATTCTTCAAAACTTTTACCAATCTACTAATTTTCATATGCAAAATATATAAGACCATGGATAAGGGATATATAATATAAACACATTAAATTCAATACCATCGGTAATTGGAGATTAATTAAGGGTTATCACTTATTATTTTGGACCATAAACAATATGCACATATTTAAAACATGTATTTATCATATCATTCCAAACAACTATACACAATACATATATGATGTCCATATTCATCTATGCAAAAATAGAAAACAATTACCAAACATAGATAGTCAATAAATAAGGGGCATTGATAAAAAATTAACATTAACAAACAAGGGGTAACGATAAACATGTGCAATCATTGATGAGATGTGGGTGAGTTGGTAAAGTGACTTTGCTATTCGTACACCACCCATTTTCAAATCTCAATATGGTATCAGAAGCTAGATGTGACCATTTGTTGGTATTCTTGAGTTAGTTTTGGCTAATAGTTGCTATTATTATGCTGGTTATGGCCATTATTGGTATTCTCAAGTTGGTTATGGCTATTTTTTGGTATTATCAGGCCAACTGTGGCTATTGATAGTAAATATAATACATGTGATAGATGACCACTTGGGGATATGGGCCCTCAATTTTATCCCAAACTAGTTGGAGCTCTAGTCAAAATTCAATACCTATCTAAAATAATGATAAACATGTGTAAACATATGAAAAAATAGAAAATAACTAAAAAACATCATCATTTATATGGTGTCCATAATCACTATGATAATTTCAAATAAATGAATTAGAATGTTCTACTAATTATGTTATACATGTTCTATTGTTACAATGTCCTAACCAATATTCACTTCAACTAGTGCTAAAAGATAAATTATGACACAATGGCTAGATAAATCATACCTTAGACCCCTAATTTCTTAATCAGTGGAGGATAATGAATATAGAATAATAGAACACATAACACAACTCATCATAACATATTTATTAGGTGTCACTATACAAAAAACACAGGTCTCAACCCATTGTGGGCTAAGAGATCCCTAATTACTGAAGGTTAACTACAAAACTAAATTATAATTGATAAAATTGGTATTCTACTATGAATAATCCTACAAGATGTTTAAATTTCTAACTTCCCAATGGCAATGTTATTAATTTAAAAATAACTCAAATAAATTTATTTCCAAATGTAAATACATAAAAAAATAAAAAAACATTTTATAGGAAATATATTCTCTCATTTGCCTCACAAAATTATAGTAATACATATTAAATAGGCTATAAATATCATATAAGTAGGCTAAAAATTGTAATAGAACTAAGTGGATTTAGAATTTATTCTATTTGTAGGTATTCACATTCATAGAATATTCCAAGGCATTCAAGATTAATATAATCATCTCATGTAAATATAAATTTGTTGGCACACCCTAACCTCAACACTTTGTCATGGTTAACTTTAAGGAGTGTGAAAAAATCTAAAACTGAGAATGTGAATCTTTATCATACATTACATTGAAAAAGTACATATAAGGTCTATTAATTAAAGCTTTTATAAGTTATTTAATACAAGGGTTTTGAGTTCTTGTCTCTTAAATTCTTACTTTTACTATAGCTCTAAAGCTAAATGAATTATTTGAGTGATAACAACCCAACAAGGTTTAGCATAAAACACCTCACATCATCTTACCTATCATAGCTAAACACTATTTAAAAAAAACTATAAATCTACCCCTAAAGAATGGTAAATCATATACACTAAAACATTAAGGATGTTCACTTCTATGATCAACATATACCGATAATTAATTAAATATAAAAAAACCATAACAATTAAAGCCCAAAATAAGCTCATGTATGAGTAATCGTGTTACATAAGTGAAATTCCATGAGACCTACATTATAAGCATAGTCAAGCCTACCACGTTCTCAAATCAAAAGTTTATAATGGCATTAACAAATAAAAAAACAACATTGACACATAGTTTAATATTATATGAGTGTTCAAAATTAATGAATAAAATAGGGTTCATAATTCTCAAATTATTTTATAACATAACCCTAAGTTTGGTGGTGTTAAAATTCACAACTTCATTACCATATGAAAACATCTATATATCACAGCTTCCTTCAAGATCACAATAATATATTCAACATAAAACAACCCAAATTTATTACATCAAATTCAAACTACTTTGAGTCCTTAAGTAGAACACTAAAATAGTCACTCATTCTATTTTTTAATGTGAAGGGTATCCCCAATACTTAATGTTATTCATAGTAGGATTATCAATAAAAAATATTGTTTAAAATAGCTTAAAAAATGTAAAACAAATATTCCATAAAGTAAATATAACATAATCAACTTAACTACTTTATTATTCAAGGTAAGGACAATCATTTAATGTATTGTTTTATATGGAACATGGCCTTTTGAACTCATGCAATTAGATCAACATTGACCATACCTAGGATAAAGTAAAATGGAACCCCCCTCAATGATATTTTATACATACAAAACTCTAACACCTCCTCCAAAACATGGTAAATTATATACACTAAAACATTAAGTATGGGTACTTCTATGATGAACATACAGTGATAATTAAGTAAATAGAACAAGCCATAGAAATAATTCAAACCATAAAGAAAACTTATGTATGAGTGATTGTGTTGCATAATTTGAATTCTATGAAACCTAAATTATAAGCATAGTCAAGCCTACCAAGTTCACAAATCAAAATTTAGAGAGGCCTTACCAAATAAAAAACAACACTGACACATAATTCAATCTTATTTGAGTGTTTAAAATTAATGAATAAAATAGGGGTCAAAATTCTAAAATCATTCAAATTATTTTATAGCATAATCCTGAGTATAGTGGTGTTAAACATCATAACTTAATTAAAGTATTAAAACTTCTATAAAATTATATCTTCCTTCAAGAACTCAACAATATAGTCTACATAACATAACTCAAATGTATTACATCACATTTAAAATATTTTGAGAACTTAAATATAACACTAAAATAGCTACATTCTAAATTTTCTATATGAAGGGTATCCCCAATGCTTAATGCCATTCATAATGAAGACTGTGGTTGCATTTCTTATATACATGCTGAAATAAAACTACAATAGTCATACTAATAACACCTTGAATGTCTACTTATATAGTTAATGAGCTTGCGTGTATGCTACTATGAATTGGTATAACAAGTAACTTCTTGTAAGCAATAATTTCAATCAAGAGGGTAAATGGGATATCAACAATGTAATATTTCAAAAAGTGATAACCAACCCTGATAAAATATCAAAAGTGCATCCCATGAACTAAGATAACAAATGTTTCCACTTTCTACTAGTATAATTTGCTAGGGATATCATTTTGAAGACCTAATTTTATAGATATAAATAATGTGACATTTAAAACATCAAATGATTGGTTTTGATAATTAATGTAATCTTTAAAGTTTGTTATCATTACTTTCACAGGCTGGTCTCCATAATAGGTTTGATAATAATTTACTACAATTTCTATTTTATCATCCTCTATAATATTTTAAAAGTCTCCAAAGTTGTAGTCCTAGAGGATAATGGTAGAATACATAGAGAATATTCTCACAATATGCTAAAATCCTAGAAATTATAGGATATTAGGTGTAGGTGGAGAAACTTTTGAGGAAGTGGACTAATTTTCATACCCAAATTTTCCATGGTGTTTAAAAAAAGGCTCTTAACTGCATAAATAAAATATGGATGTGGAGTGATAAAATATAGATCCTATTTACATTAATTCATATCTTAATTTTAAAGATATATTCATGCTTATATGAAGGATATAAATTTATTTATGCTTGTCAACTAGAATCATGCTTGAGTATGCTTCGACATCTACATGCTAAAATTTTGGAATCCACTTGTCTTCCTTGGTAAATCCTCACTATGTTCCAAGGATCCTATTTTGGTATACATTAGAAGGGAATGATCATGCGCGTGACATTATCTATACATTTATTAGAGGTGTCAAGTGAGGAGATTTCAATAAAACTCATTTTATGATCTTCCTTTGAAAACCACATTTCTTGAGGTATTTTGTTAACAATCTACACTTCAATTAGTTCTAGTTTTGATAGGAATATTGATTAAGGATAATAAGTTAAGTATAATTTTATTAGAATAATTTTATTAGAATAAATTAAAAATTAATTTTTGAGCTTTGGGGTGTAAATGATTATAATTATCAAAATTTCTTAATGGAAACAATTTTTAAAACTCATCCGTAATTAGCCAAATTAGCTAGAGCATTATGAATTAATTAGAGTTTCCTTTAGGTGAAATAGACAATTTATATATTATATTTATTGTCTAGGTTGATAAATTACATAAATGAGAAAATAAATGTAAAATAACATCACGTTAAAATAAATAATCCACAATGTTGAGATGAAAGTAACAAGTGGAGAAACTATTGAATAGATAAAAATGACACATTAGTATTAAAAGCTTTGAAATCATGATTATCCAAATATATATCATGAAAAATCTTGGATAAGAATGGCCTTAAACAAAAAGAGTATCAACGATACAAGAGGACAATTATACAAGAATAAATATTGTTGTGATGTATCAAAATGAGATATGAGAATTATTTATATAGAGATAAAAAAGAAAAGGAGTTACATGTATAAGATTCAATGTGTGTATGATGTGTCCCTAATCCTCTTATATGTGAGAATAATCTATGTGTTATGTGGGGGGAGTTACTTGTGAGATTAACTCTAAATCCAACAAGTGGATTAGAAAGGTGAGTAACACCTCAAAAGGGGAGAATAAATTACATTTATAAATATAGAAAATTTACACATAACTAAGATTTAGGAAGAACCCAAAAAAGTTTAATTTTCTAACACTTCCCCTTAAACTTAATTTAGGGTTTAAATTTGTGGATAAAATTTTTACAAAAAAAGGGAGTTGAAATTACATAATTCTCCCCCTTAATAAAAACTTTCTTCAACAAGAATTATAATAGTTTTAGATAAAAATAAGAAGAGAAGGTGATACCAAAATTCATAAGGATGAAAGTATGATCACAAATAATCTTCAATAATATTTTTCAGACAATGTGGTTGATCCGTAATGGAATAAAGATCAATAAAAATGAGTAATGATCCACAAAACCTGTAAAGTAAAAAAGATAACACCAATATTTCAAGTTAAGTAACCAATATTCTAAGAATAAGATCTAGATACATAATGTAATAAAAGTAGATGTACAACTTAGGAAAATTTGAGCTAAAGATAATTTTCATCATAAAATGTGAAATTTGCATGAAAATAAGTTATTTAACATATTCAAATTATATTTCCTATGCAACAACAAGTAAGGAATGCAATAAAATATATTGAGTTAATCAAAATAAAGACAAAGAAGCTGTGTCATTAGTAAAATATATGCATTGATAAGTAATCAAAGAGGCATCACATAAAGACACATCAAAGTCTATAGAAGATTTATTATTTTTAAGAATATAAATAGTGTTAACCTTAGAGGTAGGAAATTTAGTCATTTTCAAACAATGTAAAGTGTCATGCATGAATTTATCATAAGATTTACATTGATACAATTTACAACATTTAGATATATGATGCCCATATTTTCCACAATGTACACAATGTTTAATAATATTAACTATCACATGAACATTACAAGTATTATACTAAAAAAAATTAAATTATAAATCCTTTGATATAGATGATGATAAGATGTCAAATTCTCATGAGAAGAATTTGAATCATCAAAAATGAGACCTTTACAATTGGTATTAGATTAAAACAAAATAAGTTCAAAATTACCATCTTCACACTTACCAAGCACACTTTTAAAATTGCCCATAATGTGGATATTTTTAAAGCCAAGGTTGAAAGAAGTTTTCAAAGAAGTTTTAGGTTATTTAGAAACACAAATAATTTCATCATTATTAGAGCTAGTGTCATGTGTAAAAGACATAAATTTATCATTTAAAGCATCAATAGAATATTACATTATATCCACATGTATTAAAAGAGTTTTGCAAAGAGATAATTATAACATTTTGATATTTAATTTCATGTTTGAGAGCACCAACTGATTTATTTTTCAAATTGATTTGATGCAAAAAAATTAAATCCTAAAAAAATAACTAATTTAGATGATGTTACACAATACCTAAACTAGAAAAAAGTAATAATGCTTAAAAATAATGTTCTTACATAAAATCAATTTGAAATCAATTAACTTGTAAATATAAATCCATGATAAAATACAAAAAAATATTATTGATTTTTTTGGAAAAAAGAACTAAGAAAAACCAAATGCTCTTGTTTCTTGAAAAGGATTTAATTTACATAAATGTCAAATAAGTTTTTAAAAAAAACTATGATACAAAATAAAATAATAAAATATAATAAAATAATGTATTTCTCTCATTTTGTTTTATGTGAGAAACTTTTAATAAAGAAATGCTCTTTAAAGCAAATTAGAATATTTAAACTAAACATGGAATTAAATAAATCATATTCCCCCTTTTTTTATAAAATAAAGTGCATGTATAACAAATGTTTAAAGGTGAATCCTCGCCAACTAACTATGAATTATCTTTTGAAAAAGATTTGACTTTGATTGAAATGAAAGATTCCTCTCTTATTTTTTTATTTTTTTCTTTTTTTTTTAAACTATTGAAATTCTTCACATTATATTAACAAAAAAAAATATAATTATAGAAAGTTGAAAAGTAAAGTAGTCAGACATATTATGACTCAAAATTTGTATCAAATGAATATCTATGCTTTTAAATAAAAAATTAGTCATTTAAGGTATGGCAAAAAAAGCTACAAATATCCAAAGAACATTTTTTTACACACAAGACACCACTTGTGAATATAGAGGATCATCTTTAGGAAGCACTGATCAAGTAGGTGGATCCACATCTAGAATCTCTAGAGAATTCCAACCATCCAAGGGGCTATCATGAATAGTGATAGGTCATCCATCAGTCAGTTGTGTAGGAATAACAATACTTATCATAGACTATTGTGAAGGACCAACATCATACTTTTAATAAAAACTCTAGTCACCCCTTTAAGGAGTGTGAGGATAAAAGTGTCCACTATTTTTATACCAACTTCTGTATTGGATTTGTAAGAAAAATTCAAGATTTAAGATTATTTACAAGATGAAAAATAAAAAAGGAATCTAACCTTTTAGAAATTCATGATGGCCTTTACACTATCATACTTAACACATTATTAAGAATGTTTATCCAATGTGATAATTAACCCAAAAAATAAATTATGGGTAAAAGTGGTACTGCACCACAACAATCCATATGAAATTGAAATGGTGGGAACAAAACTAAGGAAACAACAAGGTAATAAAAAGAGAGTAAAACATTAATAAAAATTTTGAGTTTAGTTTTTAATTGATACACACTTAATACCAAGGGAGAAATCTAGAAGGAAACACTATGATGGAAAAAAAACAAATTTAACAATCATTAATCAAGTTGTTATAAGGTCATATTAAAGCAAGGAAATGCAAAAATAATTGAGTTTGGTTTGTAACTAATGTGCACACTTAATACCAAGGGTGACATGTAGAAGAAAACGTTGTGATGGGGAAAAAAAAAACAATCATTAAACAATATGTTACAAGGGAATATTAAAACATGGAAAATATAGAAAGGGGAAATAATAAAAAAATAAGGCATAATTTTGTACCATGAATGTAGAAACAACATAGAATTAAAAGTGTGAGCCTGAGATGACTTGATAACACCTCAACTTGGTAGAGATAAAGAGAAAAGAAGATAGATTATTAGGGTAGGAATAAAGCTTCTAACTAGAAGGATAAAACAAAGAGTAATACACCTTAAAATAATATAAGTAGATTGAATCCAGATGGTATTTAAAAGTTAAATAGAAGGATGAAACGTGATAAAAATAAGCTAGCAACATAGTGAAGGAAGATAAATTTATAATCTGATATAAGTGTTATTAATCTTGTGATAAGGTTTGAAGAAGCATAAGAATAAAATAATGTATGTATATATTTATATTATTATTTTTCAAAGTTATAGTAATCTAAAGAAAAAATTAGATCTAAAAAACTAAAATGCAAAAAAAAACAAGTTTAAAACTAGAAGTTTTTTCTCTTTTCTTGGATCTTTAAAAACTCACATTTAAATATGTTGAACAAAGAGGGAAAAATGTAATAATGAATTTTTTTGTTGTGTAATAATCATAAAAACATAATAATGGTTTAAAAAAATTCTTTGAGAAATCTAAAAAAAAGGTTAGAGGGTAGAAGTGTAGATGAAAACGAATTTGAAATTCTTCCAAGAAAGGCCTTCACAAAGGACTCAACATTCAATGTTAAAAAATAGTGGATCTGATACCATATTATACTTATTCCTATGTCATGAATTAATATTGAGATAAATGAGTAAATGAATAAAAAATTATAACATCGCCTTGAAAGAAACAATCCACAATGTTGATACAAAGGTGACGAGTGGATAAATCATCGAATGGAGAAAAACACCATACTATTATTAAAATATTTAAAATAATGAGTCTATAAATACATATCATAAAAAAATGAAGAATGGTCTTATGACAAGAGATCATCAAATATACAAGTTCATTATCATGCAAGAAGATAGATGATTGTGATATAACAAAATGAGAGAGGAGAACTCTTTATATAGAGATAGGAAAGAAATGGAGTTCCATGTGCAAGTTTTAGCATGTGTGTCATGTGTCCTTAGTCCTATTACAAGTTAGGAGGATGTGTGTACCATATGGGTGGAGAATTTACTTTTGAGAGTAACTCCAAATCCAATAAGTGGACTAGAAAGGCAAGTGACACCAAAAAAGGGTAGGATAAAGTGTATTTATAAATATAATAAATAAACACCTAATTAATACTTAAGATAAACATATAAACCTAAAGAAAGGAACTAAATAAGACTAATTATCTAATATTAGAATAATGTTTTAGATTAAACAAAAACCTAAAATCAAAGTGATAAAACCAATCCCTTAAAGGTTTGCATTTACACCACAAGTTTTTTTAGAGTAATAAAAATTACTTCGTAAGGCATTCAACTAAGGAGGGGGTGGAGATGTGCTAAAAATTACTTAGTAAGAATATTTGAAAATAATAATATAATATAGTATATGGAAATGATCAAAATTAAAGGTGTTTTAGAGATTATGAAGTTGGTGGTTAATGCAAATGGTATCAGTTAAGGTAATTAATGAAGGAGTTGAGGGTTACCAATTAGGGGTCAATATCCAACATGGTAGTCCATGCTGAATGTACCATATAGTTATACTTAGTGAGGATCAAGCCCTTCTAACTTTAATAGTGTGGATGCCCTAACCATAACTATTTATCCAAGGAGTTCATTGATTTAGATGTATGCTTTCTCAAAATAAATCTAGTTATTCTTTCACTTTATTTTTTATAATGGTGTGTAATTTTTAATTTTTTATTAGATCATTGTAAGAACTTTAGAATTTAATTTGTAATGTGAAGTTTGCAAATTTTAGACTTTTATGGATTTAGTCTTTCCCTCTAAAGTTACAACTTTAGAGTCACTTTTTCAATTAATGGTTTAGTCTACATTAAAAATAACTATATATTTTAAAATTTATTTAATAATTTTTTGTATTTAATAATTTAATAATTTATGTATATATATATATATATATGTATATATATATATATATATATGTATATATATATATATATATGTATATATATATATATATATATATGTATATATATATATATATATATATATATATATATGTATGTATGTATGTATGTATGTATGTATATATACATACATACATACATACATACATACATATATATATATATATACATACATATATATATACATACATATATATATATATATATATATACATATATACATATATACATATATACATATATACATATATATATATATATATATATATATATATATATATATATATATATATATATATATATATATATATATATATATACATATACATATATATATACATATACATATATATATATATATATGTGTGTGTGTGTGTGTATATATGTCTATATATACATACATATATACATATATATACATACATATATATATATATATATATATCTATATATATATATATATATGTCTATATATACATATATATATATATGTCTATATATATATATACATATATACATATATATATATATATGTATATATGTATATATATATATATATAGACATATATATATATATATATATATATATATATATATATATATATATATATATATATATGCATACACACACACACACACACACACACGTGTGTGTGTGTGTGTGTGTGTGTGTATGTATATGTATATGTATATGTGTGTGTGTGTGTGTGTATATATATATATATATATATATATATATATATATATATATATATATATATGTATGTATGTATGTATGTATGTATGTATGTATGTATGTATGTATGTATGTATGTATGAGACAATGATCAAATCTAGTTGGTGGGATGCAAATAATAACCACACATGTCCTCTTACAGACATGTTCTAAAATGTGAGAGCTCTTCCAATTGTAAAAAGGGTCATGGGTTTGAGAAAATGAGCAAAAATATAGAGATTTAATAAGTATGTATTCCCTTTTAAAACCATAAAGGGTGTGTCCCTTTGTGAGCCAAAGGGAATATGACCTTCTACTTTAACACCATGCCAAGTAAACATAGGCACAAAAAAATTGAAAAAAAGGGCATATTCTCTTTGTAATTTTTTTATCTCTTCATGAATGTCACCTTTTTTGTCCCCCATTATCCTAGATCTACACATATTCCACAACAATACATGTATATATATGTTTATGTATTTTATTTCATTTATCCAAATTTAAAAACCATTACATGGTCATAAACTAGGCAAAATTATATACACATTAAAAAAAATCATTATTAAAAGATAATAAGGGGACACACGAGTGGCTATCCATTTTTATGTCAGTTTTTAGGATCTATTTACTTGTAAAATTAATAAAAATATAATATTTATTAAAATAAATTAAAAAATATAAGGAAAAATCTAGATGATCTTCTCTAAAATTTTAAAAAATGGTTACAAACAATACTATATGCTTCTCAAAAAATGAGGGTCCACATAATCAACTATCTACTTTGTTTTTCTAAAAATAATAGGAGTTCCTCTTTGAATATTAGATGTTTGAACTATTTATACTTATTCTTTTTTTTAAAAAATAGTGTTTTAGAAACTATACTTGAAATGATACAGCTCATGTTCTTATAGCATCTTCAAATTTTAAGCGTAACCATCTCAAATAATCTATAGAATTTGAGATTTATTATTTTTCAGGAAAACAAATATCCATGGGTAGGCCTCTTTTTGTCCCCCTGACTTTGTGCACTTAAATTGAGCTTGCAAAGAGATAATCAAAATGGGACCATAATCTGATAAAAGATCCCTGAAGAATAATTATTTAAATGAGTATCATAGTTACACCTCCAATATTTCCACCATGATCATGAAGGTTGAAGATCCAACTTGTGGAGCATGCCATCTTGCATTAACCTCTGAATGTGGAGAATGAAATGTAAGTTAGAATTACATAAATTGTATTTTCAATTTTATCATAGGTAAGGGATTTCAATCATGAGTTAAAACCAAATCCTTTATAGTATGAATCCATTTTTCGAAAAGCATCAAGGCTTTTATGCTAGGAATTTTTGCAAATAGAAGACTAGTATTGGTCATGATGGGAGACCACTAAAGATTGTGGTCATTAAAGGAATTACCACTAGAAATTCATCACCAATATATTATACATGAGGCTTAACAAGCTCATAGGATTTATAGATGCTTTGGGCCACAAAATATCCTTCAATTTCAATCAGAGTAGTTATGAATAGTAAGATTATGGAAACTAATGTTTTTCTAGTTGGATTTACCATAAGTATGGAAACCAATGTTATTTTAGTTGGATTTACCAAAGGATTCATTAACTTTAATGGATATAAACACACATTTGGCACATAAATAAATTCTCTATCTATAGATATCAATAATTGTCATACCTCATTTATCATAAATATCTAAGGCAACTCTATGGAAACCCTGCACTTGCTTGGCATTAGACCAAATAAAGCCTCTGATAATTTTATCTATATTGTCATGAGAGGATTTATAAGGGAACCAATAGGAGTAATAATATATAGGGACCAACTCTGTGGAGACCCCATGTTTTCTTGGCATTATAAAAAATAAAGTCTCTAATAATTTTAGCTAACTTATCACAAGAGGCTTTTGAAGGGGTAATTATTTTAGTGTATAGCTAGAAATTCCCTACAAGATAAGGATTTTTTGACCTATTAATCCACCATTTTCTCCACTCTATTTATAACATATTTCCACAACTCTGCAAGGGAGCTATAAAAGGTGAAGGGGATGCCCATAAACTCAAATTATTTCCTTGTGTCAATCCATTTCCACCTATATTGGAGCAATCAATTTGGCATGTGAATCATAATTTATCTAATTCATTAGGTTTTACACCATAATAGGTTGGATCCAGAAGCTAGGAAGCTGGGAAAAAAGTGTGAAGACACTACAAAACTTCCTTGAATGATTTTTCTTGTTATTCCAAAATGAGGAAGGTTTCATCTACAAAGTGTCAATTGATGAGTTGATAGGATTGATTGAGAATAAAAATAGCTTTGATGAGATGTTACTCAATTTGATGAGCCAAAAAATATCCTAGTGTTTTAGCTGACAAAACATATAATATTGGGGCAAGGTGGAAACCTTCATGTATGGAGTGATAAGGGTTGATACAGACAAATTTGAAACCATTGATAGTGAGACATGTTGAAACATATATAAAGAGGGTTTTTACAACAAAAATAATGTATTGGCCAAAGCCAAAATCCTGCAATATGGTCAAAATAAAAGGCTCTTAGGTTTTTTGTCAAACTTGATATGTCTCCATTATCCTCATGGGGATATTCATCACTGCCATAAGGTGGGTTGTATGAAAGCCTAAAAAAGGAACCACTTGCAAAGAATATCCCAACTAAATAATATCTCACTTAAGGGTGTGAAACTTGTAAAACATGGCTCTATTGGGCTCTATGAATGCTAAGAGAATAATGTTTAGGAGTAGAGTTGCACATCTCTAACAATGGTTTGGTTAAATGGGGTGTAATGATTGAGGGGTATATTTAGCAATAAATGGTGGCTTTTTGTTGGCAATTGTCTTCCAACCACTATTTTTAATACCCATTAGGCTATTCAAATTATAAAATTTCAAACGAGGGTTTCAACTGAACCAAGAGTGGGAAGTATCTGATCTGATGTTCAAGGAAATAATAATGATAACAAGTGTTTGGGAGATTGAAATAAATAACATTTTATAGCCAACACTTAGTGCCAACTTGAATATCAATGGATTACATTAAATCCATGGTCAAGTTGACTTCAACACAGACTCACTTAGGAGCCTTGTAGCATAAGATTCCATATGGGCCAGATGATCTCCTCAAGGAAGAACCATAAATGGATTGTGAGGCCCACAAGTTCAATCTAGACTCACATCTAAATGGAAGCTTAGATGGTGACTTTAAAGTCATGAGTCCATTATGACAAAATCAAAATCATGTTTCTAAGGAAATAATATCTTGATTTTGTATGCAGATCTTGGACCTCGAACAAATCCTTAAAGGAGAAATGAAAAAAAATCATTAAGTAAGGTTTTAGACAATAGTGACATAGATATCGTAGGTCTCCCATCAATGTCAAAACCAAGCATTGAAGGACTCCTCCAAGGGGATTATACAAATAAATTAAGAAATAAGATATTTATTTTCATACCATTTTCACACACTACTAATGACATTTTAATTTAAAAATACCTTAGGCTAAGAGGGAGAGTTAGAAGTGTTACTTTGTCTTATACCTTCAAAATAAATTTCCTAGCTGAATTCAGCACCATCCTTCTCCTTGGTGCATGCAACAAAGAGGGTTGAAGCCATTTAATATAAATGACCCACCCAAAGGGTAGTGCATTGAGAAAAATAAATGTGTGGCTATCCTATATAATTATATAGATGCAATATGACAAGGAAGGAAGGTAAGAAATAAAAAAAAAAGTAGGAATGACATGAAAAAACTCTAAAAGCATAAACAAAACAAGTTTCCTCTTAAGCAAATTTTTTCTTCATTGTGTTATTTTATTATTCTTTATATGTGGGGTTTTGTAACGTGAAATAATATAAATTAATAGTCATACCTCACTCGAAACCTATGACCACTAAATCCATCTCACCTTTTGTGCATGAAAGGTTAAACAACACTAATATTATATTTCTGGTTGAGTTGATTGTAGAAAATGAGGTTGTGTGCTTCTTCATATGGTGTGACAATGCATTGTGTAGAGAGGAGACATTCCATTTCATGACAAGATTGAGCCATGGCAAAGTGTCAGGGAAGGACAAGGCTATATAAAACATGCACGTGGTGATTTATTTCAAGGTGAGTTGGGTGGTGATGGTGAGAGGCAATGACAGTATTGAAGTGATAGAGTTGCATAATCTAGGAGAATTACATATGCAAAGTTTAGTGACATGGTATATCAATAAATACAATTTTTAGCTTCCAGTAGACTATTTCAGTTCTACATACATACATACATACATACATATACATATACATATATATGATATTAATATTATATTACTAGGATGAAAAATGGAGATGGCCTCAAATTATCTAGTAATTTATTAATTGAATGTAAATTTGGTGAAGTCGCATTAAGGATATATATATATATATATATATATATATATATATATATATATATAAAATACTAGGATGAAAAATGGAGATGGCCTCAAAATATCTAGTAATTTATTAATTGAATGTAAATTTGGTGAAGTCACATGAGGAAAAGGCATGCAATCGTTCATATAACATTCAACAAGTCTAAATTTGGTGGCATCCTAGACACCCACCTCATTGAATCCAATGATAAAGAAGCCAAGTGTTAAGGCCATTAGTTGATATTAGCCTAGCTACCAGAGAACTGCACCTTTCCAAAAAGTGGAATTTTAGGCGGACATTAAAACCTTACACAATTACATATTTTGAATTATATGGTGAAAAAACATGAAGCAAATCATGGGATTGAATCACTATGAGTCTTGGCTAATGCATTTACTACATGTTTCGAGTGTTGAGTTCAATTAGATTTGGTTTTCGATTGAAATTATAAGTCAACAATTTGAAACCCAAACATAAATCTTGCTGATATGAACTACATTTTCCATGCATTTTATTTAAACAACAATAGCTTTCACTTTCTTGTATAGTTTGTGCATATGTATTCAATACAAAAATAGTAAAGTATAATGAAGAAGTGAAAGAAGGCTTAAAGTTATCTCAAATGAAAATTCAGTATTGTTTGGAAGTAAGCATGGCAGAGAGACTCTGAAGAGAAAAGTGAAAGGTAATAATGTGAATTGGAATGAAAGGTTGTCGGTGAAGAAGCACTTAAATAAGGCAATTAATTCAAATTTTGTCAGAAAGACCATTGATAAGGTTGAGGTATTGTGGAAATGACTTCATCATTATAAACTTCAGAAGTCTAAAGTAAGAAAATAAAATATTTATTTACATTTATAATATAAAAGTCCAATCAATTTTTAAAAATATTTAAATGAAATTACATACAAAATATATTTATTTTATGTTTATGACCAACCAATTTCCATTTCAATTTTAATTTTCAGTAGTCTTTCTGTCCAAACTGATATAAAATTACAATGAACTTGAAAAAAATTCAAATAAAATTACATGCTATATAATATATTTATATTTGATGTTTATGACAGACAAATTTCTTCTTCGATATCTTCATTTTTGATTTTTGGTAGCCGAGAAATTTTTTCCCCAAACTACAAATTTTTGTTTTTAACCATCAATCATAGAAATAAATGAGTTGTTTTTATTTATGCAGTTCTTTCACATGCATAATAATAATCTATATGTGTATTTAAATTTCACATTTTCAAAATGAACGGTAAGGTCAGACTTTCATAATCATAGAAATAAAAATGAAGATCACGATAACATATCTCTCTCTTTTTAAAGACATGCCAATCATAGGTGGGACGAATCTCCACGAATAAATAAATAATGAAAAAGTGTATTTAGAGAGTTTTTAATTATTATTTAGCTTTCAGAGCATTTTTTAATATATTGTAATTTTAATTTTCAATAAAGAGTTAAACGGGTCGTTTTTATATATGCAGTTCTCTCACATGTATACTAATAATTTGTATGTGTATTTAAATTTCACATTTTCAAAATAATTTAATTTAATTATTTGTGTTCATTTTTTTATGATTTTAATTAATTTTTCATATGATTTAATTTGATTATTTATATTTATTTTTATGACTTTTAATTATTTTTTCTCAAAATTTTAAATAAATAAAAATTTGAGATCTAATTTGATTGAAGAATGGTAATTATATGAAACATGAATTTGTTAAAATTAAAACAGTGATTGTATAAGTGCAAGGATTTTGTAAAACAAAGTTTCACATCTAAATTATCAATGCTTGAGAAAAATATCTCAACAATACCATATTTAGGGATATGTCTGATTATTAAAAGTCAATTTAAAAATAAAAATAAAAATACCTTACACGCGATAGAAATCTAATATTGGTGAGTTCTTCGACATGTAAATGCCTCGTCCATAATTAAGATCAAATAATTCAAATTAAAAATGTGTTAGCATAAATATTTTATAATTAACATTTCAAAGAATATTTTATAATTTTATATAACATTATACTTTTTTCATTTAAATTTTTCCTAATAACATGTTAAACTGCAATCACTGTTAGATCAGACAATAAATTTGATGGCCGACCCATCCTTCAACACTGCCCTTCAAATATCATAATAGCTCATTATAAGAGGAAATATAAAATATTTAATATATATTTTGCCATTCAAATACCATAATAACTTATTACAAGAGGAAATATAAAATATATTTTTTCGTAAACATATATAAATTTTAACAATCTGTCAAAACTTGCACACAGTATAGTATAAAGCCTTAAATAGTATTTCAGATTTAAAAAAAAAAAACATAAATACAAGTATATGGATACCGAATTTCATTTTGGGTAGTCATTATTTTTTCTCGTAAAAATGAGGATTATTTTTTTAATTATTCAATTTTTATAATCATATTTATTTTTAGCTAAATTTGGTTTATATATATATATATATATATATATATATATATATATATATATATATATATATATATATATATATCTTTTAATCTTACATATATGTTCGGCCCAAAATTCATTTAAATATAAAATTCATGCCAACACAACAGACACTAGGCGTGAGGCAATCACTTGTCATAATTGTTGTTTTGTCATTTACTGGCACCAGTTGACAGGGGGTTGACTAATTATTTTTTGAATCAACCATCATTGGGAAGTGGGTACATAGGATAGTGATGGCTCATTAAAGGCAACATAGTGGAGATAACAAAATGAGTACATCCAGCGCTAGCTCAGTGATCGATGTGCTCCATTCCCCATGATTCTAAGATGCTCTGAAGCTCTATAAAAAATGTTGAGTCCAGTTAGTGAGAAAGGGAGGATTGGAGTAGCAAAGCCTTGGTGGATTGGTTGCAGGTGTTATATTAGCCATTAGAACATAGAGTTAGTTCGGGACGCCCTTAATACTCCCCTTTGTAATTCCCAAGCTCGCTTGTGAGTCTTTGGGCCTTTGATATCTCAAGACAAGCTTTTCCTCAGTTCCTAGTCATATATATGTATTGTTATTGAACTCTGTTAATGATGAAAACTTTGTGCAATGTTTAATGGATTGAATGCTTAAGTTTGTAGTATGTATGTTGAGTTCCCGCAAGCTTCTAACCTAACTCATCTATGGCATGACTGTAGTTCATGAGGACTCCCACACCAGATATAGGAAAATTCTAAGTATGGGTAAGATCATGTGCCTCATAGTGATACCTGCATCTGAGTGTGAACCTAGCCTAAACCCCTCAATGAGGTACCTAATGACCCCTCAAGTGCCTAAATGTTGTTAAGCCAAGGTTACTGAAGGCATGTACTCATGAAGCTATAGACCTACTTCATATCCACCTGCACCTAATAGACAGTCATTTTCCCACACCCTAGGATGGCTTGTGCCAATGAATACACCACCACCATTGTAGTAACCATAGTCTTTGAAAGATAGAGTTACACCATGGCACAACTAGCCCAATACAAACCATTGTCCCTCCTCTATTGTGCTTCGACTGAGAACATGAGGATTGTGCCTTATGTGATGTGATATTAGCACAGTCGAGTGCCAAATGTTGACTTCTATAGGATTAGTCAAGACCTGCACCTTGTTGAACCCAACCTAAATCTGACCTGAATAGATAGATAAGTGCCTAGCTACACCCATGACTAAAAAACCTAATTTTATACAATAATTTGGTTATATTGCCAATAAGTGTTGAATTTTGTTGCTACAATGGTGTACTAGGATGATGCTCTAACTCTTCTTTGAGAACATCGAGTGCTAGTTGAAACAAGTGAAAGACAACTTTACAATGAGGCATCCAACTTGTAGAGGATAGAATGCAAGGAAGTGAGTCCAGAACCACTTGTATGAATCCCTGTATGAGGTTTTCTTTTATGAACTACAAGAGCAAGTATACCGATGGTTGGTTGCATATGTGATAGATAGGAGTCAGATCTATGAAAAATACCTACAGTGGATGAAAGAGTGCCTAGAAAGGCTTGAGAACTTAGATTTCACTTGGACTAGAGCTATAGACAAATGGTGGCAAGGGGTACTGAACAAATACACACTTGAGTTCATAGTATCGATATACTCCTACCCTAAAGAAGTAGAATGTTAGTTCTTACACAAACCTAGAGGCACGTTTGTAAAATAACTCAATACCGAGATCAAGAAATTGATGTTGGATTATGGATTTGAAACAATGAGGATGGAAGGTTAAAGTCCTCTCACATATGAACAGTACAACTGGAAAGAAGAGGATGTGTAGGGGAGGTGTAATGGAAGGAGACAAGCAAATTAATAAATGAGAGCTTAGGAGACAGGCTTATAATAAGAAGAGGTATGAGATAATGGAATATCTATAACTTCAAAGTACTAAAAGGACCCGTAGTGAGCAAGAAGGCCATGGAGAAATATCTCTTGAATGGAAACAATGCTCAAAAGAAGGAACCCTTGAGGACATAGCAGAAACTTCGTAGTTGACAAGTGAATGCTCAAGGTCCCTATAGAAATTAGCCATTAGAGATGTGTCATATACACCTATCCCCTTTAAAATTATGGTGCAAAAAAATGTACTGAATCCCCCATAGAAATATAAAATATTGATAATTGACCTCATTGTTGACTTAGAATTTGACTAGTTTACAGAGTTGGACCATAAATTTATGATTGAACAAGTTATTCCTTATGAGGATATAAGGGAGGATACCTCTCAAAATTAAGGTGCTAGCTTGATTAGATAAAACATGATCACAAGCAACCTAGCCCAGCTAATGTCAGCTACACAACCTGGGCAACAAACTAGAAGAAGTGGCCCTACACCATTAGTTGGTAGTACAATGCCATCATCTTTTTTAGCACCAATAGTAACCATGAGACCAGTGCCTTCCCTAGTGAATGGAGGCCTTGGAGGACCAACACCAAGACAAGTACCACAGGCACAAGTGCCTTAAACACTGACTACTTTCCCTCCCTAGATTTATTATGAGATGGTCATACGTTTACTTGAGTATCAATGAATAGAAAATGTCATATAGCATGTGGTCAAGTGTGAAATATAATGGCACGTTCAAATAATAACCTAGTTTGAGCACAAAGGCAACCCAATTTGTGATAATCTTACTTGATGTTTCCCATACTTGGTATATTAAATTTTATCCTAACTAGGCAATGGTTGATTATGACAACTTGAAGAGAGCCTTCTTGAAGGAATTTGATATACCTGAGTTTGAGCAACAGATCATTGCCGCACTCAAGGATATCAACCATGGATTATCAAAGAGTGTGCACTTATATGATGCTAGATTTAAAACTCTCTTTTCCAAGCTCACTTACAATATTCACCCTTCCTAACATGCACAATGGTTTGTTAGAGGATTGCTAGTACCTTTTAGAAGGGTGTTGTCCATGAAAACATACACAGACCCTCAAGAAGCATTTGAATCCATGTTTAGAATTGAGGTGGTGGGGAGCACCAATATAGGAATTAGCCCCTTCATAAAGGTACAAATTACATCTATGGCCTCCCAACTACAAAAGTTGTCTGCTAGTTCATCACAATATGCTTGAATTTGGTTGTCATGCACTGATTACAAGGTGGAAGGACATAACAAAAACAACTACCCTCAAAAGAATGTGTGCGCACTGCTTCTAAATTATGAATTTTATCACGAGTTACATGATTTTTACAACTTCCATTTGTTATAATGCACCAGTCAAATTAACACAACCCTCTATTGTAAGTTGTGTGATGCCTACACTCACACCACAAATGACTGCTATGTAATTGATGAGATGCACCAAAATACTGAGAGATGCACATAACAAGAAACTACAAAAGTCAAAGGGAAGGCAAACGAAGGAAATGAGGGTTATGTCCATTAAAATTATAGTTATGCGAACCAAAGAGGTGCTAGAAGGTGGGGTAGAGGACACGGTGGAGGAAGATTCCCACTTTGATGATGTTACAAGTGTGAATCGATCGAGTACTATCAATATGACTTCCCAATGCATCCAATAGGTAGGCATTGTCATGGACTACATCCTATCAAGGAATGCCTAAATTATATAAGAAAATGACCCAAGGTAAGCTTGACATGGATAGGGTCACAAGGATGATTAGGTGTGATTCTAAAGAGGTAAAATGGGCTCCAAAGGCATAGCCAATATGCATGAAGTCAATCAAATATTTAAACAACTACTCAGAGTGGACTCACCACTCAACTGCTAGTAACCAATACCAAAGTTGCATCTAGAATATGGGATGACAAGTTGTACTAAGTGAATTACGTAGCTAAAACCCAAATCCATACATTATCCAGACCTTGGATGCCAATAAGACATATTCTAGTAAGTTATGAGTGTGATCTAAAACCTGTAAGGAGAACTCCAACTGGTGTAACACTTCTCTTATAAATAGAATGGATAATTCCCCTATTAAATAACTTGATTCTTGAACATGCAAGACAATGATCAGTTAAAGTTGTCACATCATTCATGGAAAGGGCATGAGAGGTTAGGTATACATCGAACATGGAGTATGAACAAGAACTCCTAGTGAATGCCACCATTGATGGATGGTCCATCTATGAGGACCTGATCGACATAGGTGTTGAGGTCAATATCCTGACCAACAACACATGGAAGAAGATGGGTAGGCCAGCCTTGAAGCCTTCTCCACATGTACTCTTCATGGCCATAAAACTCCATTACAAATGATAAATTTTTTGAAGGGCATCATTGTATATATTATGGGCACTAAATTCCACACTAACTTCAAGGTAATCTAGTTGCCTAAACATGATAACTATCGAATTCTTCTAGGAAGGCCATGATGATATGCCAACAATGTTGATATGTACTTAAAGAAGTGATATATGACCTTCAAAAATGGAAAGAAAAGGGTAGTGATTCCCCTTTCAAGTGACCAAGGACCTCTTTATGTGGAGAGTATTGATCTAGAGGATGAGATCAACCATATATATAACACCATGTTGTAAGGCATCGAGAATCTCGACCCTTATAATCAAGGATTTCTCTATTGGGAGAATGGGCAATTAGCCTTGGACACCACTGATGTCACTTACGATCGATGGATTGAAGAGGCTTATGAGGCAACTAGTCATAGCTACTGATTGGTGCATGCAAAGGTGCCTAAGCCTGTGAAGACTGGTTGGGTCCATATTGATCATGCTCTAAAATAATGGGTCATGTACCATATGGAGAAAGAAAATAATTTACTCCACTTGAGGAAAGGTAAGATTGCGGTGCTCATAAAAATTGAAGGGAGTAACCTAGTAGGAAGGTATGTCCATGAAATCGAATCATGTATCCCCAAAGAAATAGACAAAATGGGCACACTAGTGTATATCTTGAGAAGCACCATCGCACATTAGTGGGTAGCACAAAAATGTAACTTGCCAACCTGGAAAGAGGTAAAAGCAGGCATTTACACTAGATTTAGGAGGGGTAACAAGAATTTGGATATATTAGTGTACTCTAGTGACTTTGATCTCATGGTGTATGTGTACCTATGTGAAGATACATGCATTGACTACATCATGACTATGCTAAAAAACTTATGGGTGCACATCTTTTATAGGACTCTACAGACATGGGCATGAGCATTGTATGTATTAAATGAGACACACTAAGAGACAACCAATTATGATGACCTTAAGGATAATTTTGTGCACACCTTATTCTTTTCCTCATAGAAATTGGAGTTTATTAAGCCACTGTAAGGAATTTAGAGGGTGATGTTCAAAGACACCGTCATACTTAAGGAACACATAAAATAAATGTTGAAGGAAAAAGCATTGGTGCTCCTAACTTTATTTGAGGAATAAAAACTCAATAATGAATTGAGTGAAGAATATGATGAAATTTAGAAGGATCATTAGTGGAAAAACATTGATCAATAAAAGACAGGTTATATGCCAAGTAGATGATAGGGATCCCAACAAAGAAGACCCCACTAATCTTGTTATAGGGACAATGGAGGGAAGTTGGCAAGTGAAGTACTCACACCAGAGGAAGAATAAACAATGCCATGCCTCAGTAAATACCATCAAAGTGGACATCAACATAGAAAGAGAGCTAAAGATTGTTACTCTAGGTACCTATTGTTCTAATGCAGTGCTGGCATGCATCATAGACCTCCTGAAGGAATTCCAATACTTGTTCCCCATGACTTAACAAGATATTAAGGGAACCCACCCATTACATGGGAATATGAGCATAAATCGAATTTATGACACAAAATTGGTCAAGAAATGCCCCTACAGAATTAATCCCAACCTCTGTGCCAAGGTTAAAAAAGAAATCGATGCAATGCTAGCTACAATGGTTATTTACCCTGTGTAGGAATCCAAGTGGGTGAGCCTAATGATGATAAGCATTAAGAAGGATGGGCAAATTCAAATTTTCATTGATTATAGAGTGATAAAAACCACATACATCAATGACCCCTTATGAACTCCATTCTCTAATGAGGTTCTAGAAGGCATCGTAGGCTACAAGATCTACACCTTCACTGATGGGTTCTTTAGATACAACCAAGTCCATATTGAGGAGGAGGATAAGCCCAAAATAACCTTTACAGCTGAATGGGTCTATTTTGCTTATAATGTGATGCACTTTAACATCAAGATTGTGCTAGCCATGTTTTCCAGAATGGTGATCACCACATTCAAAGAATTCATCCATGAGTTCCTTTAGGATTACCTAGATGATAGTATAATTTATGGCCTTGTCAAAGACCATTATGACAACCTGTGCCAAATGTTTGAGAGGTTCATGCATCTTTAGATATCCTTAAACCTAAATAATTTTGTCTTTACAACACCATTTTGAACACTACTCAGACACATCATCTGTAAGGATGGTTTACTCATTGATCTAATGAATACTATGATCATCATTCAACCCCAAACTCCTTCCACACAAAAGGATGTCCATGCCTTTCATGGCTACTATGGATATTATAAAAAATTTATAAGGAGATATGAAAAGTTTGTGCTACTGATAGAAGAGATCTTGTGCAAGGATGGCCCATTCTACTTGGGATAATGCAAGAAGATGCCTTTGAGACCATACAACTCAGATTGGCTATCAAACCTATCTTACAATTTCCTGACTGGATGACCCCATTCCATGTCCATATCGATGCTTTTGGATTTACGATTGGCATAATCTTAGCACATCCTAGTGAATTAAAAATGGATTGTCCCATATTCTTTGTTAATAAAAAATTAATAAATGCAGAGAATAACTATACTACAATCAAGTGTGAGGCACTCACCACGGTCTATACCTTATAAAAATTTAGACAATAAATGTTGGAAATGCCATTCATCATTTTCATAGACTATGAGTTACATAAGTAACTTGAAAATAAGCCCATTCTCCATTGGTGAATTTGTAAATAGATCATTCTATTTCAAGAATTCCAATTCTTCAGTCATTAGGCTTGGAAAATATAACTTGGGGTGAGACAATTTATCCTGTATAGACTTTAATGATGCAACAATGCCAATTAAGGATGATATGTTGGTTGTGTGACTATATAGAATCTAGCATGACCCTAAGTACTTGGTGGAGATAACCACCTTTTGAACATTTGGATCTGCACCCCAAATAATTGCAATGAAATAAAAGAAATAGTTCACAATTCACACCACCCTTTTTCAGCTCATCAATGTGGAACTATATATAATAGGTTGAGATGAATTTCATCATCGATGCATGTTGGATCATGAAATGGAATACATACTATTCAAGGCACATGAGGAGATAGTAAGAGGTAATTATGCAGGCTACACAATGATGTGAAAAGTGTTTCACTTAGGCTTGTGGTGGCCAAGTCTATTTTAGGATACAAAGGATTACACAAAGGCATGCAATATATGCCATCACACAGGGAAGCTCGACCACTAGGATGAGATTCCTCTAATTACCATTATTTCCCAATCATCATTTGAGAAATGAGACATTGATTTTATTGGACCCATTACCCCTGTAGCATGGTGCACAAATATAAGGTACATTCTAATAGCCACTGACTATTTCACTAAGTGGGTCGAGGACACACCAACCAAAAACTACACAACCACTACAACCACAAGGTTCATATGGGAGAAAGTCATAAGCCACTATGGGTTCCCATTTAGCTTGACTAGTGATATGAGCACACACTTCATTAATGAAACTATGTGGATCTTACTAGCAAAATACATAATGGCACACCATAAGATAATGCCTTACCATCCCCTAGAAAATATCATGTTAAGGCATTCAAAAGTATCCTAGGGATGTGCCTCAAAAATATATGTGATGTGGGTTTCAAAGAATGGAATGATCGAGTGTCGATAGTGTTATGGGCATATCACACAACTTACAGGAACCTAAATAAGGATACACCATTTCAAATGGTATTTGGCACTGAGGCGGTCCAACTAATCTAATTTTTCATGCCATTATTCTGTATCATGTACACTAGTTAGTTAGATGACTAAGATTCACTAAATGTAAGGTTGGAGGACCTAGAGTGCTTCGATGAGGCACGTGCCCAAGAAAAGTGGATCCAATATATAGAAAAAGTGTGCCAAAATCTCTTGCATGATAAGTATGTCAAGCATAAGGTGATAACATAAGGTGCACTAGTTTTACTCTATGACTCCAATTATACCAAGAACCTAGGCAAGCTGTAGATAAGGTGGATGGGTGCATATGTCATCCACAACATCCTAGAGACTGTTACATTCACTAGTTAGTTAGATGACTAAGATTCACTAAATGTAAGGTTGGAGGACCTAGAGTGCTTCGATGAGGCACGTGCCTAAGCAAAGTGGATCCAATATATAGAAAAAGTGTGCCCGAATCTCTTGCATGATAAGTATGTCAAGTATAAGGTGCTAACATAAGGTGCACTAGTTTTAATCTATGACTTCAATTATACCAAGAACCTAGGCTAGCTGTGGATAAGGTGGATGGGTGCATATGTCATCCACAACATCCTAGAGACTATTACATTCAAGTTGTGTACTTTTTCATGTGAAATGCTCCCTAGGCATTTCAATGGCTACCAATTAAAGCTTTATCAAAAATAAGGTGGCATTTGAGCCATTAGACACTGACTTCTTGGTCATGATTCAGTTGTATTAAGAGACCAGAATAATGTTTGGAACAATCTAAATAAGTCAATTGGTAAATGAATAAGTGGTGCTTTGAGGTCACTAGTAAAAAATGACTTTAGCATTTTCATGCATAAATCCAATCGTTTTAGTCAAGCATGTATACTCTCCAAGCACCTAAGGCTATACACCTATGTTATGGGAATAATATGTTTTCTAAAATTAGACACAAGGTGCACAAGATATTTGTGCTTAAAATTCAAGAAGGAAGGTAGTTTTAGGCCTATAGAAGGGCTAGTTCAATACTTTTAAGCATAATACTAGTCAGGTGTGTCAAGTGAGGTTATTCTATAAGCACCTACACTAGACACCTATGCATCTGGGTGCATGGAACTCAGTAGACTTAGAGTAAATGTGAACCAAGAGAGTCACACAAAAACTATGTGTTAAAAAGATATAGTGAAGACACATAACATGACCATGTGCAAGAGATCAAATAAGAATGTTATTTTGGAGGGCTAGTGCAAGGTATTTGTAGCGGGTAGGGAAGCCCAAGGAAAGAAAATAAAAGCATGGAAAAATTGACCAAGATAGACAAGCATGATTGAAATAAAAGTATAGTTGGAAAAGGAAATGGGACCAATGAGGCTTAATCATGTGCATGTGAGGTATTATGCCTAGATTACCATATTGAAGGTTAAGTTCATGAAAAGTGAATAAAGTATAGTAGAAGATCATCAGGATAAGCTGGAATCTACCTAAAACAAGGAAGGAAGTGATTGTTTGAACTACACATAACTTCATCAAAAAGTTATTGCAAGAAATTAATGAGGTGCTATTGGAGGCATAAAGATCCACATTGAATGCACATATAACAAAAGATTTTTGTAGATTTTATGTTGCATATCAAATCCCAAGGAATTTGGAAACCATCACACCATTAATAAATCATAATTAAGGTGATAGATGAGAATAGAGGTATAAAGCAGTGAACAAATGACTGTGTTTGGTTATGAACCTTGTGCTAATTTTAAATTTTAAATAGATAACTAGAGCAAAACTAGAAAACTAGAGAGCTGAACCAAGGAGACCCTACTATAGAAAAAACTTAAGCACCCTGAGATGCCAAAGGTGAATGATTATGTAGAGAAATGAATGGTTTTCCCTATGAGATTGGCAAAGGAAAGAAAGGTGCATAATTTGGGTGAAAACTAGGAATTTGAAAACTAAAGTGACACGAAGGCCACCATTTATGACGGATGAAGCTTGAGATCCAAATATAAATTCGTAGACCTTACGATTGAGTGAAGTGCCAAAGAATATTGAAGGCTTAGACAAGATAAATAGACCATAATTTAGCACCAATAGATTTAGAATGGGGGAAAAGTAGATGAGCTCGGGCCTACAACAGGTGCAAAAAGATGCCAAGAAAGCTCAACTAGTAGCAGAAGTTACTGCTATGAAAATAACGACACCAATAGTAGGAGTGAGTGTCTCCCAAATCGATTAGGAGGAGCTTGAGAAGATGTTCTATTGAGACATGCAATTTCCCAAAGAGGTGTTGATGGGAGAAAGATGGGTGTCATTCATGCAAAACTTCCACCTGAAAGAGTAAAACCACTAAATCTCTAGCAATGCAAATGACCTAGCACAAAAATGGATGGTAGACACATGGGTAAAGAATACAAAATGTGGAGCACTATTTGATGTCTCTATCTAGGATAAACTGATGACCACTAATGTGATGCAACTCTATGAGTTGCCCAGTTTTGAAAAGTTAGAGAAACTTGTATAGTTCCTACTCTTGCATGTCCACAGGTATATATTGTACTTTGTAGGGATGCACATGAGGATATATTAAAACCTCATCAGTTAAATTAGTAGACTCTTAAGCTCTTCATAGACATCTTTTAGATGATGGTAGATGACACTAAAGTTGAAAGGGTTGGGAAGCTCCTATGTTACAAAAAAGGAGTTTTTACATTCCCGATGAATGACATAGATGATATTTAGATGAGGGAAATCATACACTTGGTGACTTCAACATTATTCCTTGATAGCTAATAGGTAGATGTAATAAAGTACTACCTCTGCATTACAAACCACATGGTACAGGGTATGAAAATTAACATCACCAAGTTTATCATAGAGGATATAATTAAGAATGCACTAAAATGTCATACAATATGAAAGGCATTCTAATGTGATTCCTTGATGATCTTGATTGTGATGGAGGAGATTGACATGCTTGATGGTGATGAGGATGACCTGTGGGTATTCCTAGTAAATAATGACTCCTTGGTGCTAAAATACTAGAACTACACTTGCCCCGCTACCTTCACCTTGAAGTATAAAGCCTGAGTAATGGGATAGTGTGTGTGGTATATTAAATCATTCAAAAAATATTGGTGTATCCTAGATAAACCCCCTAGAGACTATTTGTAATTGTAACTTTCATTTTTATGAAGGACTTTAGCATCGTTTAATTGGTGATAATAGACTAGAATCACTCTGGTTGGCTAAAATTGCCTTATGCATTTTTAGCTAGGTAATTTAGAGAAGAACTACGAATAATCCTCAATGCGTAATAGGTGGATATCTTGGTGAAGATCGTGGATGCATAAATATGAAGTTTTATTAACCAATACATGCACCTAGAGGGAAAATCTTCCAAGGATGAGAGGATGAATCGAATGCTACTGACATCTATCCCCTCAAAAGAGAAGTCATACTTGGGCACATCCATAGTCTCTTATATGAGATGAATTCAAGGAATTAGGGCATGCCCTGGGATAAATATGATGACCTCCACCTTCATGTTTGTAAATAAGGATAATTGGCACCAATATCACCAAGTAAATCAACTTAGAAGAAGAAGGAAGATAGCCTGAAGGGAATACAAGAGCACCTCTAATTGAAGTTTGCCTCCAAGGATGAAGCTACCCCCTCTATGTCAAAGAATAAATGTATGATCTTTATGATAAGTATTGAATCACCTAAGCTAATGGAAATGAAAAATAATAAGTCTAAAGGGCTAGTTGTTATGCCCACGATAACCTTGGTAGAGATGGAGGTGCAAGAGGGATGAGAGGAAGAAGAAGATGAAGAAGGATGGATGAAAGTATATATCATCCAAGAAAAAGAGATAGAGGAAAAGCCAAACATTGAATAATTTTATGAGGATCTCCAAGGTGGAACTGCTACCATGCTTGAGGAAGAAGAACCTTCAAACACCCCAACTATAGAACCTACAATGCAGCCTCTAAAAACTGAGGAAGAGAAGAGGCACTGATGGGTAGAAATGGGCACAATAAATATTAGATAGAAGTAGCACTAGAGTTACATCAAAAAAATGGAGGCCATGAAGGACAAAGGCATGACCCAAGTAGAGATTGACAAAGTTGAGAATGAAGAGACAAGGGCCAAGGAGAAAAAGGCAACATGATACTTAAGAAGGGAAAAGTAGAGATAAAGAAGGATGAAAAGGAAAAGGATAGGAGATAAATGGAAGAAAAGAGGGTTGTTATAAGGGTGGAACCCATAAAGGAAAAATTAGCAGAGGCACCTAGTTCCCCCACCAACACAGTGGAGGATGTTGAACCACAAGTATGCCTAAGCAGTGAAGGGAAACCTGGAGACAAGGAAGGTGACATTAGTGACTTATAGAATAAAAAAAAGAGCATAGTTAAAATCTAATAGACTCAAGAGGGTGAATTTGGTGTTGAATAGAGAAAATAAGTGGATGAAGGGGAAAAGTCTAAGGAAGAACTCCCACTAGAGAAATAAGACACATCAGGGAATTTTTTTGAACAAGGCACTAGTTCTAACAAAGAAGTGTTGGAATAGACAGAGCTAGCCATCCAAGAGGAGAAAGTTGAGTTGAGCCTATGAAATAAGGCACATAAGGGGTTCATGAAAAAAAACTATTACATGATGGATTACATGCCCCAAGTATATACCATGAAACTAACGTGACATAAACTATCCTTTGTCTTCAATAGTTATATGGACAATCCTCAATTCAAGGTAATGTGGAAGGTGATCTTTAGCATAGATCAATCAGAGTAAGGGCATGACTTACTTATTATTAACCCTTATGTAATGAATCTATAAAGGTCAGATCATGCACGCATTTGAATGAATTTAGAAGTATCATGCAAGAACATCATCAATGATGATAGATCCTCAAGCTAGATGAAGATCATGGTGGAAGAATTAAAAAAAAGCCATAAGATTCAAGTTGTAGAAACTAGTCGAGCATGTGAAGGTTACCAAGCCATCCCTCGTATATGGAATCATTACTTAAAATTTTTTGGAGATTGACAAGGTGTGTGCACTAGTGGAGAAAATTCTCCCAAGTTGAAGGCAAAATTGGATCTAGAAGAAGAAGATGACCCTTGTGTTGACATCAAGCAAGAGATCATCACGAAACTCAAAGGGGTGGAATACCTCTTCATGAAGCTAAAAGAGGGTAAAGAAGGAGTTGATCCAATTTTTTGAAACTTCTCAACCCAAGTGTCAATCATCAATACATGGCTTAAAAAGGAAAAAAGGAGAAAAGGATAAACTAATGGTATAGGCATACACTGTGATCAGGGTTGAGTGCACTTAGATAATGGCACAGGTCAACACTTTGAGTGTCCAAATCAAGAGCTAGGAATAATACATGGAATAAATATTTCATGCATTACAAACAAAGGCCTATGAACAAGGAAAGATCCTTGATATAGGCATAATAAAGGAAAAGGAATGGTTACAGGCCTTTGGGAAAGAGGTAGAGCAAAGTGACGTGTTTGCCCTCAACATCACCTTCATAGAAGTAGAAAACATTGTATAAGAAATCAAGATCACAATTTAGGGTTTTGAGGACTTCAAGGTGGAAGTAAAGGAACATGATCCTAATTTTTACACACAAAAGGAACTAGAAGGTTAGATCAAGGATAGATTTATATTTTTGTATGGGATAATATTGGGACCCATATCCATCTGCATATAGAATCCATGGTGACAAAATAGACACTAGGCATGAGGAAATCAGTTGTCATGATTATTATTTTATCATCTAGTAGCGATGTCTGGCAAGCAGATAACTAACTCATTTTTACTCAACCATCATTGGGAAGTGGACACATAGGGAAATGGTGGCTCATTAAAGGTAGCATAGTGGAGATTATAGAATGAGTACCTCTAGCCCCATCTCAGTGATCAACATGCTCTATTTCCCATAATTCTAAGATGATCTAAAGCTCTATAAAAGCAAGTTGATTCCAATTAGTGAAAAGGAGAGGATTGGAGTAGCTAAGCCTTGGTAGATTGGTTTTAGGTGTTATATTAGCCATTAGAACTTAGATTTAGTTTGGGATGCCCTTATTGCTCCCCTTTGTAATGCCTAAGCTCACCTATGAGCCTCTTGGACTTTGATATCTCAAGATGAGATTTTTCTTAGTTCCTAATAATATAAATGTGTTTTTGTGGAACTCTATTAATGATAAAATCTTTGTGCAATGTTTAATTGATTAAATGCTTAAGTCTATGTTATGTATGTTCATCTCTTGCAAGATTATAATCTAACTCATCTATGGTATCGCTGTAGCTCATGAGGACTCCCATGCTAGATATAGGAAAAATCTAAGAATGGGTAAGACCCTATGCCTCACAATGATACCTACATCTAAGTGCAAAACTAGCCTAAGGCCCTCAACTAAGTACCGAGTGACGCCTTAAGTACTTAAACATTTTTAAGCCAAGGTTACCGAAAGCTTGAGCTCATGAAGCTATAGACCTAATTCATGTCTACTTATTCTTGATAGACAATTATTTTCCCACACCCCAGGATGGATTACACCATTGAATGCACCATTGCCATTGAACTAACCAAATTCCCTGAAGGACAGAGTTGTACCATGAAACAACTAGCCTAACACAGAAATTGTTCCCTTATCCAATGTACTTTGGGTGAGTAAATAAGGCTTGTACCCTATGTGAAGTGATGCAATACAGTCAAGTGTCAAATGTTGAGTGACATAGGATTACTCAATACTTACAACCCACTAGAACCAACCTAAATATGAACTAGACAACTAGATAAGTGCCAAACTAGGCCCATGACCAAAACACCTACTTGTATATAATAATATAAGAATTTAAATCAAGATCACATGATAATAAGTGTCTAATAAAAATTGAAGCACCTTGTTACACCAAAACCTAGCGCAACACAAAGATTTTCCTTAATTAAGAGTTTTCAAATTGTTATGCAATGAGCATTAGAGTTAAAATTTGCACCTATGTTTGTATCTTTGTCTTGATGAATTTTTATTTGTTTTGTGATGGGAACCATTCAACAACTGTATACTCTTTATCTTTTCCATTTTAATCATATTCTAATAAGGAAAAATCTGCAACAAACCGAGCTCCTTCCTCCATTACAAGTAGTTCCTCTAATTTTCCCCAAGAAGTAATAGAAATACCTCCAACTTTGAAAATTATCCCCTCTTAGTTGTTTAAGACACAAGCTATGTGATGGAGAGACTACCACTCAAGTTTTTTCAATAAATTTATTTACCATTTACAAATTCTTTAATTTTATTTGGGCAATCATTTCAGTATATATTTTATTATTTGTGGAATGTGTAGACTTCACACAATTTGTAAATGCTAACTAAATCTAGTTATTTTTATACTTATTTCCCAAATACTATGTAAAAATAAGGTGAAATCTTCCTACTTAACCATATTTTCACTTCCCTCACATCTTATTCTAACATCAAATCTTTCATTTATTGTAAGGGCTCTCAAATTTTTAAGAGATTTGAGATATTGAGTTTTTTAAACAGTAAACCAAAGGAATATGTCATTCAAAAATAGATTTTGTGTGTGGTATTTGTTGGGTAGAATTGTATCAAATTTACCCATTCCAACTATGGTCAATTGGGGACACATTTTTGTGGTGAATCGAATAGGAAGATACTATCCCCCTGATAGATTGAGAAATTGACAATGGTTGATTTATATACAATCAAGCATAGATTTAACATATTTACTCATATTTATAGTATACAATGGAAATTAGTCTCAAATACTAAAATAAGTAGATGAAAAAGATCATTTTTTTTGTGTAACCATGCCTTGACCAAGAGGGTAAAGGATGGCAAGGCCATTAATTTAGTGAACCACCACCAATGCCATTAATATTAAGTGGGTGTTCCTTATGAAAACAATATGAAAACATTGTTGTTCACACTCGTTTATTATTTCTATCCTTGTCAAACTAGAAGGGTCACTAATAGACAATATTATTTTGAGAATTTTGTAGGTATTCTTTATGGAATGTGAAAACATTGATTTTCATAGTTTTTAGTTATTTCTATCCTTGTCAAGATAAATATTCCAGTAATAGATAAAATTATTTTGAAATATTTTAAAGTAGTGAAGCATCATTTCAAAAGGGTTCAGGATGAATTTATAATTTATCTTTATTTTAGTGACCACAATTTTTTATGGTTCCCTATTATAAAAAACACCAACATCCCTCTAGTTGATATGTTGGCTTGTATAAAATATTTTCATCTCTTTAAGTTTATTCAGGATTTTATTTATTCTCGTGATTGGATCCCTTAGAATGATCTAAAAATTATATGTATATTATTTAATATAGACTTGATTTCTACTCGTCAAATTCAAGAGTCAATACTAGATGTCATGCTTCATAAGATGGGTGTGTAACTCATATTGGCTAAGTGGAAAGATTGGAGCTGGAACTACAATATTGCATTCCAAAATTATTCTCTTGGAATACTCTATTAGATTTTGAGGCTTTTTAATTTGGGTTTGGGTAATCTTAATCAGTGATGGAGTCTAAACTCCTCTCCCAAAATATGGCTTGTTAGAGTTAACATGATTTAGAATGCTAAGGTTCAAGGCTAAACAAGCTTACTTTCTCTGATGTCTAGTTTATCAAGGTCTTCATCTTGGGGAGAGGCTCAAGCACATTGGATTTCCTAAACCCAAGTAACTAGCCAACTATCAACTCAAAACCTCTAGGCATCCTTTTTAGACAACCTAAGAGCCCAAAAAAATAACAATGGATTAATAGCTTATTTAGTTCTTATCACATATAACCATTTGATTAGTGAATGGCATTTTTTGGGGACAATACTAAATGGCTTCCATACATTGCATTTTTATACAAAAATTTCATAGCTACTATTCTATTTCAACTATGAAAGTTTAGAAATTAGGCCATTGTTTTACAATGAAAATCTTTCTATCCATTTCTCTATCAATGGTAAAGTTCTTGTCATTTATTTAGTATTTCTATATATCTAATCCTAGAATCTTAAGGAGCTTCTCAACCATTGGGAAAGTGATCTTTATACCATGAATCATGTTTGTGCTGACCAATCCTTGAATGACATTGCTTTGCTAGCACCCACATTTCAGTGGAGTTGAACCTACAACTATTTCTTATCACCTCATCATCAACTAGGGGTTGAGGATGGGGGCGAGGGTAGCGTAGTAGGGCATGGTGATTGTCATCACATGGAAAAATCTCTTTAGTCCAATCTCAATGGACTAGTTTCTTTTGTGCAGAGTGGTGATCGAGTGGAGTATTATGTGTTGCCACATATTTGTTGGGGTTTCCTTCAGAGACCATTGAGGATGGGACCTTGATCTTACTTTGATTTAGCCCTCTTTTTAGGTTTCTCAACCCCTAATGATGATCTTAACCCACATCCTTTGAGTGCTACTACCTGTGCTTAGGTACCTCACTTGCCTTGTGATTTGATACTTTAATTTTGCTTTTGTGTTTTTGTACTCCACTGATATTTTTGTTTTGTAGTTCTGAACTATATATTTTTATTACATATCAACTGGCCACATTTTTTTTATAATCATCTATCTAATTTTTTATGTTGGAATATATATATATATATATATATATATATATATATATATATATATATATATATATATATATATACGAGTTTCAATAAATTTTAGTGATGAAAGATGATATGTGATTTGATATATTAATTCTCGATAAATCGATGATTTATTAAAATATTATTTTAATATTCATAATATTATTTTATTAAATTTTTATATCAATTATAAAATAAAACATCCAATAAAAATCATTTTCTTTCAACTAAAAAACCTTAAAAACATGTTTATTATAAATTAAATAATAATTGTTTTCTATACAACTACTAAAAGCTACATAAGATATAACAAATAAAATAATAATGTGTTGGATAGACTAATGGCAGCTGTAACCAGTAATAAATTGCTGGACTCCATTCTCGAAGAATCATACAAATCATAATATATTAAAAATCTGTCATTAATTATTAAAATAAAATATAATAAAATAATGATTCATGCGTGCTGGTTGCATATAAGTAATTGTCTGCTCATTTTGGCATTCTTTTTTTCAGATCCAGATAACATGACTCGACCAAAGTTTGAAAATGAATGGCATTACTTCAAGCCCAAATTAATCATACAGTGGCTCCCACAAGCCGAAGGGATCCGCAACATATATTAAAACGAATATGTCATAGCATTGGCATCATTTCTTTCACTGTATGTGTGGCCGATGTAGTCTGTTTTCACTGTATTACAAGATTCACTAGCACGCGTCTTCATAGGCTCTGCTTCCGTCGTTGCAAGTTGTGAATGAAGATGTGATATTTGTTTCTCCAATTCATACACTATGCCTATGCAGTTGGTTCATACACCATGCCTGGCAGTTGCTTCATACAACATGTTTGTGACCGCATCTTCCCTTTTCTCATCTGAAATCACAAGAAACGTTGCGCAGACACGACAATCTTTCCGAAACCACAGAAAACGTGATGGAAGCGATTGAAACGCTGCTTCGCGTTGCAGATTTGGTTTCCTGCATTTTAGCACGCAACCACTGCTATCCGTCACACAACTGCAACCAAACTGAAACACCAAAACAGCTTAGAAAATACGCCCCTCTTATTTGCAATATAAGACAAGTTATTTGGTGGAGACTCTACAACCCAGGTTTTTGCACTTGTTTCCCAAACACCATCTAAAAGTGAGTTCACCACATAAACATATTTTCACATCCTCTTCTTTTACCATTACATCTTCTTCTACCATCGAATCTTTCATTTATTGTAAGGGTTATATAAGAGATTTGAGATATGGAGTTTTTGAAACAGTAAGCTAAACGAGTAAGACATTGGAAAACAGATTTTGTACCTGGTGGGTGTTGAGGGTGGAGAATTGAGTGTTATACCAGATGCATTCTAGAGCACTTTGTAAAAGAAACCCTGAAATTTTATCGTCTGACAGATAAATAAAATGTAAAGATGCTAAGTGTTGATAGATAAATCTCATAGAGACTTTTTGAGAGGACTCTATGAGACTTCGAACATTCTAAGATATGATATTCATTAGGAAACATCATCCGTTAGGGTTACCCCAATCCATCTTCAAAATATGCAAAACTATTATGCTAGTTTTGCAAGACAAAGTCTCCAAAGTGAAATGGAGAGGATTTTAGCCCCATTTCCGTCTTGGGGAGAGTCATTGCCATGAGTGGGCTGCACAAAATCTTAGAGAAGGAACAACTTGCAAAGGATATCTCAGTAAGAGAAGATCTCACTTGAGAGTGTGAAACTTGTTAAACATGGTTGTATTGGGCTGCATTTATGATAAGATAATCAGTTTGGGGAGTGGAGTTGCACGCCACTGAAAAGAGTTTGATTACAATGAATGTAATGATTGAGGGGGTGGATATAGAAATGAATGACGACTTTTTGTTGGTAACTATAATCCAACCACTATTTTTTTCTGCTGCCTTGCGCTTCTTAGATTGCATAGGTTCAAATGAAGCTTTCAACCAACCCATGAGAGCAATCTTTGATCCAATGGTCAAGGGACTAACAATAATAACAAGTTTTGGGGATAATGAAATATACAACTTGTTATGCCCAACACTCGATGCCAACTTTAATAGACATTGATTCCTTTAAATCCTTGGTCAAGTCAACCTCAATGCAGGCTCACCTATTAGGGTGCCTAGAGTAAAACTTATGAGCCTCACGGCATAAGATGCCCTATGGGCTGGACAATCTCCTCGAGAAAGGACCATAGAGGGATTAGAAGGCTAGGGAGTTCAATCTAAATAGACACCTAAACGGAAGCTTGGTCGCTGACTTTAAATTCATGAATCGTTTTTAATAGAATCAAAAGCATGTTTTTAAGGAACCAACAACTCGATTTTGCAAGAAGATTTGGAGTTGCACGCCACTGAAAAGAGTTTGATTACAATGAATGTAATGATTGATGGGGTGGATATAGAAATGAATGATGACTTTTTGTTGGTAACTATAATCCAACCACTATTTTTTTCTACTGCCTTGGGCTTCTTAGATTGCATAGGTTCAAATGAAGCTTTCAACCAACCCATGAGAGCAATCTTTGATCCAATGGTCAAGGGACTAACAATAATAACAAGTTTTGGGGATAATGAAATATACAACTTGTTATGCCCAACACTCGATGCCAACTTTAATAGACATTGATTCCTTTAAATCCTTGGTCAAGTCAACCTCAATGCAGGCTCACCTATTAGGGTGCCTAGAGTAAAACTTATGAGCCTCACGACATAAGATGCCCTATGGGTTGGACAATCTCCTCGAGAAAGGACCATGGAGGGATTAGAAGGCTAGGGAGTTCAATCTAAATAGACACCTAAATGGAAGCTTGGTCACTGACTTTAAATTCATGAGTCGTTTTTAATAGAATAAAAAGCATGTTTTTAAGGAACCAACAACTCGATTTTGCAAGAAGATATTGGACTTAGATGACTCCTTAAAAGATAAAATAAAAAACACTCTACTAAAGATTCAGACACCAATAACATGGATACTCGAGGGTTCCCATTGTACCAAAACTAGGCATTGAATGACTCTATAAAGGGATTCATCCATTAAAGTAAGCAATAACAGATTTATTTTCATACCAGTTGCACACACTACCAATGGCATCATGATTTAAATATATCTTAGGCTGAGAGGGAGAGTCAAAAGATCATTCGATTTATGCAACTAGGCCTTTACCAAGAAGACAAATGAATGCAAGATTGGTGCGCTCCAGCTCTTTGGATTGTATGGACAATATTTGTTTCAGGATAGACACGATCCATCAAAATCCGGTTGTGAAAGAGAAAGCACCGGGCTAGCAGTCGACAGTAAAATTTTAAAAATAAAAAATAAAGCGATAATGTTTACGCGTGTCTAGGATTTTTTGCATTGAAAACATGGATTTTGATGTTTTTATTTTGATTGAAAGCTTCCATTAATGTATAGGTTAAGAATATATTATTTCTTTTGTAATAAAAGTTGATGAAATGGAAGTACACTAACTATCGTATTAGTATTAACTCAAGAAAAAATCAAAGTTATTATTTTAGGCTCACAACAATATTAGCATAAAATTATATAAGTGATAATAGAAAAAATCATAAAAAGTAAGAAATAATATATTAATTTAATGTTGTATGTAATCTTGCGAAAGGAGGAAGTAGTCGGCTATTTAACATATCTTCCCAACCATGTATATGGGGGTATAGATTATTGGATGGATCTTTAGTCATCTTATTCAGTGTTTTTTAAACATCTTTTATTTTCTACTAATGATGAGGTGAGATAGCATGAAATAATGTAGACATTTTTTTTGCCTATCCCAACCAAAATGCACAAAACTAAAACACCCATTACTAGTCTACAATGAAGACCACCCTCCATGGCCCCCCAATGATGAGAATCAATAACAGGAAGGATGAATCATTATCGAGAAGATAGATCAACTTCATAACCTATGTCAAACTCTACCTCTATCCCTTCACTCTTGATTCCTACTAGGAGGGTCTTGGTGAGGGGAATTTAGAAGCACCCTAATAATAGTTCAAGGGTTGTTGCCCTAGTGACCAATGGAAGTGAGGAGGTGATCCACCTCCAACACCATTTCTCTATTTGCACTTAGATCAGTAGCATGACATTTGACAAAGATGTATCTTTTTTATTAGTAGAGAGATCTTTGTTAATATGTTCTTTATTAAATATAGCAAAATTTATATATTTTCAAGAAGAAATAAAATCTCAATACCAAAAATATACCAAATTCACTTGAATCTCATAGGGAGCATAAAAGAATCCCTAAAAGAACCATGTACCAAGAAAAGGGCTTTGGTGTAAATGGATGAAAAAAGGAATGGATACACCTCCATGCTTTTTTGGATTTACCACAACTAAAACGTGTGTTTAAGAGCCTTAGTTTGTCCTCATAATATAAAAATGTTTTTAAGAGACTCAATTCATAGATAAGCAAGGATTTTGGGAGATGGGATCCTCATAGGAAGAAACATGTCACCCACTAGAATACCTTGGTAGATAATGCATCATTCAAAAAAAATATTTTTGGGCTCTACATCGCAAATCAAATAGTTTGAAATTTTTTTTCTAGAGAAAAGTAGAGCCAATAAGATTCCATTATTTGTTGAGCACTTCCTAAGGCACAATGTTATGAGTTAGACATTGATAACCAAAGTGGGGTTTGTAATAAAGTAAAGGAGTGGATACACTCTAGTTCCAATCTTTTCACCATTTTAAGAGAGCCTCTCATTCTAATATTTTTTCAAAGCATAGTCTAGTACGATGATTTGAGTCTCAATAATGGATTCAAAACCTTGGTTTTTGAGTTTGAATTTAGTCTTCAAAAAATTCCAATTGGATCAATGTATATATAATTTTTCAAATACAATCCTGATGACATGAATGCCTTTATGTAAAATTTGAAGGACTTTGATTCTAGGAAATTTAGAAAAGGGTTTTTAACTATCAATAATAACTAGGGACCACTATAGTGAGTGCGAATTAATTAAAATACCTATATCAAAGCCATCCAACTTCCAAACCATCCTAGGATTAATGGTTTCCTAGGTCTTCCATATGATTTTATCCATAAAGGTAATGATAAGTTTGATAGGAACAAGTGCAACAAGAAATGATTAACACCCCAAGTTATTTTAGGATCCTCATCCATAAGGAATAGAAAATGAGATGTAGTGCCTATGAATAAATTTCCAAGCTTGTTTCCTTTCAATGATTTTGGAAATGTGTTTAACACAAAGGGCAGTTCCTTGGAAGGAAATAAAAATAAGCACTAGCCCACCAATCTCTCTAGGTCTACAATAGAAGTCCCATGCTACTATGTGAAAGCCTTTTCTACTTTCAAAAATTTCCCAAAGAATGTCTAGTAACAACTTTTCAAGAATCTTGTAGGAAAATTTAGAATGAGCCCAATAAGAAGAGTAATAAAGTTCATGTTAACCATAATTTTAGGTCAAATTTAAAAATTGATTGAGAGAGAGTGAGGTTTATAAATCCAATACGAAAGTTTTTCATCCACTTTAACGAAAACATAGTTTTATATCTCAACTTGGGAAGATTGAAAAACAAAAAGACTGCCCAAAATATTTAATATTTCCTCATGATAAACCTATTTTCACTTATTAGCCTCAAGCTAACTAATTTTAATTCCATAATATTGTGAATAAAATTGAGTCTTGGCCCACTAAATGTTGCAGCCAAAACCCATAAAAATACCCTTACAATATTTCATGGTGTTGTGAACCACAATTTATTGTACTAGATTAGTAAGAAACGAGACATCAACAAAATAGCCCTTATGAAATTGGTCTTGAGGTGAATACAGTAGATAAATTCCTTTAAATAATGCTAAGCTAGTAGAATTCCTCCTAAAATAGTTAAACCCTTTCATAATTAAAACATAAAAAAAGGAGTTAAGGGGAAAAATTGCGTGATGGTTCAGATAAGACAAAAGTTCTTAAGACCATTAATGGTGAGAGAAGAAGAATCATCTTAAAATAGAGTCTATACAAAGTGAAAAACCTATGACAAAAACACAAGGCTTGAAACATAACAAGAATGAAGGGCTATTAAATCCTATCATATGCCTTTTCAAAGTTAGTTTTAATAAATAAATCTTTCTACTTGGATGTGTGAATTCAATCCACCCCTTCCTAAACTGTAATGATGTTATACATGATATATTACCTTAAAGATATCTATTTTTATCTAGCCTAGCCATTAAGAGAAGTGTTGACATTCAAAATATAAATTATTAACCAATCTACTCATTTTCTTATCATGAATGTCGAAATAAACTACTAATAGTCTAATCATAGAGACCTACTAACTAAAATATTAGCACTTAGGCATGCACAAGGGGAATTTAAGTGTCAAAAATTTTTAATTTTAAATTTATAAAATGAACTTAACAAAATATAGGAAATTAATTATCAATCCAAAGTAACTATCAGCTCAAGTTTTGAAAATTTAATAATAAAAGGATATAAATCAATATATTCCAACATTATCCTTCAAAATAATTCTCAATCAGAGTCAACTATTTATATGAGCATGTATCTGATCATTTCACTTTTAGATTCCAAATTTTTAATTATCCATATCTAATTGAGTGGAGTGTATAGTAAAATACAACCTCTTAGAGGGTCAAAAGGAATATAATTGAATATTTCAATGTACATATTTTCTATATCATGCATATTTATCTTTGATTCTCATTCATCATAATTCATCTTAATTTCAACTAGAATCAATTGACTAGAATAGGATTTTTTTTTTTTTTTTTTTTTTTGTAATTTTAAGAAAATAAATAATTTCTCAAAAGAAAACTAAGGATAGTACAAAAAGAAAAATAAAATAAAGGAAAGGAAACTACTTAAAATAAGAAAAGTTTTCAGAGATACTCAAAAATAAAAGAAACTCAGCTTACACAAAGTACATTAATATTAGTATAAATATACATATTAGAGAAAAAAGAATGTATAAAATTAAAAATCATAATACTATTGGTCATTGAATTGATGCTAATAAAAAATATAGTGATATGTGTGATGAGTTGCATGATGAAAGAGTGTCAAGAAAGGCTAATAGTGAAAATTGGGCACCTCTAAATTTTTATCATCGAAGCACATTTTTTCTTCAAAAGGTTTAGGTTTTGTTTCAAGTGCATCCTAGATTTTTCTTTCCTCTATTGTTGATTCGGTCCAAGATGAATCCTCAAGGGGGGGTTCATGCTAAAATATTCCTGTCAAGCAAATGATAGTAGGGGCACCAACTTCATTTGTAGAAGTGTAAATTAATTCCCTAATGAATTCCATAGAGAAGAAGAAGGAGCAAGATCTAGGTAAGGGATGTAAAAAACCATACATGCATGTTTTCAAGATGAATCCAATAGCTATGTTTGACCTATCTAAGACTAGGAGTAATATTTAAGGGTTGTACAGGAGAAGCCTTATCTATAAGTTTATGGGGGCTCAATTATCCACAGAAGAGTTACATGCATGGATAAGAAGGACGTGGAAAAAAATATGGAGTATGAATTAAGAATATGTGTATAAGGTTATTTCATGGGTGTCTTTGCTAATGAATGAGACAAGGACAAAGTGTTTTGAGGAGGACCATATTTCTTCCATAATGTATTACTTTCCATGTAATACTGGCATATCACATTTAGGTCAACATAGGATCTTCTAAATATAACATCGGTTTGGATCAAGATTTATGTGCTTTCCATAATATTTTTGGTCCATATATGCATTTTAAACTATTACCAATATTATACTTACTCCAATATATATTTTTAAGAGACATCATCTAGCTATACTAAATTTGTGTATAGCTTGACCTCTCATAGACCATGCCAATTAATATTACCTTAAAAATTATGAGAACTAAAATTGATACAAGATCAAGAGTATGAAAGCATCCTGTTCCTTTTTAAAAGATGCTATGAATATGAACATGTAATTTTGGAATGCTCGCTACTGCATAAAATTATTAGTCTTAAAAACATTCATGAAACATATGAAAAATACTCTGAGGGTGTCATCAAACACAAGAGAAATAATGTAGTGAAGATTCAAAATAAAATGGTCAAGAAATATATCCCCAAGGAGGCTATTAATAAATCTAAGACAAATGTGCCCCCACAAGAAGATATGGAAGGAGTCCCAAAAACACGACCATATGGAGAGAAGGCTAATCAAGAAAAGGAAGATATTACTACAGATTATGGATTTAAAGAAGGCTTGTATAATCTCCTCAAAGAGATAGAATTATGGATGTAAGATAAACAAAGTAAATGAGGGGGACAAGGTCAACATAGAAAATAAAAATATATAGAAAAATTCCAAATAGAAAAAGATAATTAGATGAACATGGATGAAGATAAGGAAATAAAGCTACGAACAAATGAGGAAACTGTAGGAATATCACAAACCCAGAACATGATAAGAAAAATTAAATGTAGGAAAAGTAAAGAGAGGGAGAGTGAGTAAAAAATAATAGAAAAGACCATGGAGGATATTGGTTCATGAAATCAATATCAAATTGATATACTCTCGGTGATCACCAAGAGAAATAACCTTTCTTGATGCAGTTGATCTCTTGAAACATCAGGGGCCTTAACACCCCATCCAAAATAAATATTTTGAAAAATTACTAAGAGAACACAAATCTAAGCTAATTCTAGTTCAATAAACTAATCTAAGTTGTCTATAATGTCATTATAGAAACCTTTCTAGGAATATGGGAAGGGGAGTAGTGGGTAGGAATGCAACAGGTTCGGCAAGAGGATTGACTATCCTTTGGTACACCAACGAAGTTACTTTGGATCTTTTTAAAAATTATAACTATTTACTAATATGAAACATTGAGGTGAGAAAACAAAATCTCTTTATTTTTGGTCAACTTGTATGGTTCTCAAAATGGCGAGGGGAGAGAGATGGCCTCATAACAAATAGAAAAATAAATGGTAGTAAAGAAAGACACACCTTAGATTATCGGAGTGGAATTCAATGCCAGGAAGGATAACTCAGAGAAGTAGGGAGGAATAGGGAGTGAGAATATTATCATATCCTTTCTCAATTTCATCATTAATTTGGATCTTTGTGATATCAAAACCAAGAAATGTTGGTTTACATGAAGTAACAAAAGGTTAGGAAGAGATCTCATATTGGAACATCTTGTTAGATTTATGATCTCAAGTACATGGGTTGAGAACAACTTCATCTTGGTGTTTGAGGTGCTTAGTCATCATGATCAGATCACTAGCCCATATCTATACACATATTTAAAGATAAACAACCTTGAAATGTTCCCTTGAGGTTCGAGAATATTTTGCTAGAGCACCTAGAGCCAGATGACTTTATAACTCCACATTATTAAGGTCTAAATATTTTTTATGGTATAAATATGTAAATTTTAAAAGTAAAAATTGAAAGCTCTCAAAAGTGATATAAGGGAATGGAATGAAGTTACCTTTAAAATTATCTTCTAGGAAAAGATAGAGCTAGAAAGAAGTGAGGAGATCTAAGGAAATTAGATGGAGGGGGAGATCTCCCCGAGCTTCAATGAGAAGAATAAAAAGTGGCCATATAATTAGATAAAATGTATAAGCATGAATAAATTTATTGGAGATAATATTATAGGATCATTTCAAAACTCATCACAAATAGGCTTCAATGTCTCCTACCAAAATAGACTTTAGTTAGGTAAGGAGGTTTTATAAAAGGTAGGTACATTTCAAATGGCACAATTATAGTGCATGAGATTATTCATTCCCTTCAAGCTAGTAATAAGATAGGCATGTTAGT
>JARHVA010003366.1:1482500-1547500 GCA_037957365.1 Torreya grandis
ATGTTATTGATAGACTATTGAGTAACATGGGCTACCTTATATTGTTTATAGATTTTGGAATATCCAATATCCTTTTAGCTTCCTTCATCTATATACTCAACAAAGTTATTTTTAAACTGAGCCATTGGTCTTTCTAGAATAATTTTTTTATGTTCATTCAAATAAAAATATTATTTGATTGACAAAACAAAAGTGTAATAGGTAAACTATTCACTTTATCAAATATATGATCGATCCCGTGTAATTCATTATCTACACTCCACTAAGTCACCCATCCTAATATGAATTCTTTCACTTGTTCCAAGGTCATCCTTGAATAGTAAATTTTTTTGTCCTCAAATTCATCTTCATAATCTTTTGAAGAGTTTTCAAATTCTAGGAAATTTAGTTATCCAAGACTAAACAAGAGGTTGTTCTTCAAAAAACTCTTATTGTCAAAGGACGATATTTTCATGACATTTCATTGGAAATTCAATCATGGATTTTTTAATATTACAGTTATACCAAGCTAATTTACACATATAATAAATCAGACCAATATTATTTGATTGATTTTCAAATACAATAACTCAAGAAAATTAATTTTTTTTGTTGACTCAAATCAAAATATATTTTATTAACAAAGCAAAAGTGTACAAGAGGTAAAATATGCACTTTATCAAATATATGATTAAGCATTTATGATCCATATTCTACAATCCACTAAGTCAAGCATTCTAATATGAATGCTTTCATTTTTTATAAGGGCATCCTTGAATAGTCAATTTTTCTAACCTCATATTCATCTTCATAATCTTCTGAAGAGTCTTTGAATTTTAGGGCATTCAGGTATCCAAGGCCAAGAAAGATGTTATTCTTCACAAAAATTTTACTATCAAAGGGGAATATTTTTGTATGACATTTCATTGGAAATTCAATCATGGATTTCTTAATATTTGAGGTATCTCAAGATAATTTTTCAATACAATGAGTCAGGCCAATATGAAATTAGATTCCCCCACATGTTTCTCATCACTGTTTTTTTGAAACTCACTAAATTTCTTGTAAAACACAATGAGAATGATTTTTTTTCTTGTGTATCTCATAAATTTCTATGGGAGACCTAAGAACCCTCCAACTCTAATGTATGTGAATATGTGAAATTAGTAAATTAACTTACATACTTCATTACCAAGGCATCAAATGCATTTAAAATTCATGCATTTATGTTACCCTTCAAATTCATCATAACTAACATAGTGAAAACATCGTTCACACTTCTAAATTTTTTATTTCCTTTCTAATAATAGATTTGTGGCAATTTATCATATATTATCTTCTATGATAAGTCTTGTCCTTCCATTTTCAATCTTAGCCACTATCTCAACTCAATAATACAATATATCAATTTTGAATTCATACACAATGATTTTTTTTAATCAATCCCTATCAAGCGATGATGTATATTTTCACTTATTACCTCTCCACATTTAATGAAATGTTTTCGCACACAAACAACACTAATGTAGAGACATATCCATTGGATAAATACCAAGGGTTTGAATTAACTAGAGATGTATTCAATAGAGTCATGATAAGTGATAATTCTTCATGCAATTATCCCCTAGATAGGGCCTTAAGAAGTTTTGATGGTCCTCTTATTTTTTTCTTAATCTAACTCTGGTTGATCATGTTTAAACATTTATCATTATTTTGGTTTCAATAGTTTAATTTAATATTATTGTTTATGTTTGTTATTTCATAATGTGTAGGTATCTTGAATAGTGTATTGATTAATTAGATATCAATATGTTAGAGAGTATTTCCACAAGCCATGGATATAATGAAGTGTTTTTTTGGATTAAACTGTGTGATAAATTTTTTCATATTTCCATAATCCATGAAGATAATGATGCAAAAATTTATCACATAGTTTAATCTATAAAAATTACTTCATTATTAGAAAATTTGATCTATCTGTTCTAGGTCATAGTACTTGACACAAGTCATGAGCAAATGAACACATTGGATAGATGTGGGAAAACTAGTTGCATGTGCAAGCCAAATATAAAAAATGTGTTATCTTAACATATTTTTTTTTCCATATACCGTCCTCTGGTAAAATTATTCAATATATATGCGTCTTATGTCATTTTATAATATTTTATAAACATTTTTATCAGGAACATAAAAAATCCTAAAACACAAACAAAACATGTTTCCTCTCAAGCAAAGTTTTTCTTCATTGTGTTATTTTATTATTATTCAAATGTGGGGTTTTGTAAAGTGAAATAATGTAAATTAATATTCATAACTCACTTGAAACCTATGACCACTAACCCCATCTCGCCTTTTGTGCATGAAATGTTAAGCAACACTAATATTATATTTTTGGTGTTGTTGATTGTAGAAAATGAGGTTGTGTGTTTGTTCATATGGTGTAACAATGCACTGTGCATAGAGGAGACATTCCATTTCATGATAATATTGAGTAATGGCAAAGTGTTGGGGAAGGACAAGGCTATATAAAACATGCAAGTGATGATTTATTTCAAGGTGAATTGGGTGGTGACAATGAGGGGCAATGATGATATTTAAGTTATATATATATATATATATATATATATATATATATATATATATATATATATATATATATATATATATATATATATATATATATATATATATATATATATATAAAATTACTAGATATTACTAGGATTAAAAATGGAGATGGATTCAAATTATCTAGTAATTTATTAATTAAATGTAAATTTTGTGGAATCCCATTAAGGAAAGGAATCCAATCGTTCATATAACATTTAACAAGTCTATATTTGGTGGCATCCTAGAACCCATCTCATTGAATCCAATGATAAAGAAGCCAAGCGTTATGGCCATCAGCTGATATTAGACTAGCTAAAAGAGAAATGCACCTTTACAAAAAGTGGAATTATAGGCAAACATTAAAACCTTACACAATTACATATTCTAAATTTTGTGGTGAAAAAACATGAAGGAAATCATGGGATTGAATCAATGTGAGTCTTGGCCAGGGCATTTACTATGGCTTTTGAGTGTTGAGTTCAATTAGATTTGGTTGTCGATCGAATTTATAAGTCAACAATTTGAAACCCAAACATAAATCTTACCGATATGAACTACATTTGCAATGCAATTTATTTAAACAACAATAGCTTTCACTTTCTTATATACTTTGTGCATATGTATTAAATACAAAAATAGTATAGTATAATGAAGAAGTGAAAGAAGGCTTAAAATTATCTCAAATGAAAATGCAGTATTTTTTGGAAGTAGGCGTGGCAGAGAGACTCTGAAGAGAAAAGTTAAAGGTAATAATGTGAATGTGAATAAGAGGTTGTCGGTGAAGAATCACTTAAATAAGGCAATTAATTCAAATTTTGTTGGAGATACCATTGATAAGGTAGAGGCATTGTAAAAATAACTTCATCGTTATAAACTTCACAAGTCTAAATTAAGAAAATAAAATATTTATTTACATTTATAATATAAAAATCCAATCAATTTTTAAAAATATTCAAATCAAACTACATACAAAATATATTTATTTTATGTTTATGACCAACCAATTTATTAGTGTAAGCTTTCTTGATTATTGACTTTAATTTTCCATTTCAATTTTAATTTTTGATATTTGATGTTTATGATAGACAAATTTCTTCTTCAATAAATTCATTTTTGATTTTTGGTAGCCGAGAATTTTTTTCCCCAAACTACAAATTTTTGTTTTTAACCATCAATCATAGAAATAAAAATGAAGATCACGATAGCATATCTCTCTCTTTTTAAAGACCTACCAATCATAGGTGGGATTAATCTCCACAAATAAATAAATAATGAAAAAGTATATTTAGAGAGTTTTTAATTATTATTTAGCTTTCAGATAATTTTTTAATATATTGTAATTTTAATTTTAAATAAAAAGTTAATTGAGTTGTTTTTATTTATGCAGTTCTTTCACATTTATACTAATATTAATCTGTATGTGTATTTAAATTTCACATTTTCAAAATAATTTAATTTATTTATTTGTGTTCATGTTTTTATGATTTTTATTAATTTTTCATATAATTTAATTTGATTATTTGTATTTATTTTTATGACTTTTAGTTAATTTTTCTCAAAATTTTAAACAATTAAAAATTTGAGATTTAATTTTATTGAAGAATGGTAATTATATGAATACATGAATTTGTTAAAATTAAAACAGTGATTGTATGAGTGCAAGGATTTTGTAAAACAAAGCTTCATGTCTAAATTACCAATGTATGAGTGCAAGGATTCTATAAAACAAAGCTTCATGTCTATATTACCAATGTATGAGAAAAATATCTTAACAATACCATATTTAGGGATGTGTCTGATTATTAAAAGTGAATTTAAAAATAAAAATAAAAATACCTTACGACATAAAGCTAACCTTGGTGAGTTCCTCGACATGTAAATGCCTCATCCATAATTAAGATCAAATAAGTCAAATTAAAAATGTGTTAGCATAAATATTTTATAATTAACATTTCAAAGAGCATTTTTATAATTTTATATAACATTATATTTTTTTCATTTAAATTTTTCCTAATAACATGTTAAACTGCAATCACTATCAGATCAGACAATAAATTTGATGGTCGACCCATCCTTCAACACTACCCTTCAAATATCATAATAGCTCATTATATGAGGAAATATAAAATATAAAATATATATTTTACCATTCAAATACCATAATAACTTATTACAAGAGGAAATCTAAAATATTTTTTTTTGTAAACATATATAAATTTTAACAATCTGTCAAAACATGCACATGGTATAGTATAAAGCCTTAAATAGTATTTCAGATTTTAAAAAACTTGAATACAAGTATATGGCTATGGAATTTGATTTTGGGTAGTCATTATTTTTTTTCCTAAAAATTAGGATTATTTTTTTAATTATTTAATTTTTATAATTATATTTATTATTAAATAAATTTGGTTTATATAATATATATATCTTAATTTTTAATCTTACATATATGTTCAGCCCCAAATCCCTTTAGATATATAATCCGTATTGACACAATAGACACTAGGCGTGAGGCAATCACTTGTCACAATTATTGTTTTGTCATCTAGTGGCACCAGTTGACAAGGAGTTAACTAATTCATTTTTGAATCAGAGATCATTCAAAAGTAGGTACAGGGGACAATGACAGCTCATTAAAGGTAGTGTAATGGAGATAATGGAATGAGTACCTCCAATGCTAGCTCAGCGATCGATGTGCTCCATTCCCCATGATTCTAAGATACTCTAAAGCTCTATAAAAACAAGTTGAGTCTAGTTAGTGAGAAAGGGAGGATTGGAGTAGTGAAGGCTTGGTGGATTGGTTCCAGGTGTTATATTATCCATTAGAACTTAGAGTTAGTTTGGGATGCCCTTAATACTCCATTTTGTAATACCCAAGCTCGCTTATAAGCCTCTGGGCCTTTGATATCTCAAGATAATCTTTTGTTTAGTTCCTAGTCATATATATGTATTGTTGTTGAACTCTGTTAATGATGAAAGCTTTGTGCAGTGTTTAATGGATTGAATGCTTAAGTTTGTAGTATGTATGTTGAGTTCTTGGAAGATTCTAACCTAACTCATCTATGGCATGACCCTAGTTCATGAGGACTCCCACACCAAATATAGGAAAAATCTAAGTATGGGTAAGAATTTTTACCTCATAATGATTCCTACATCTGAGTGTGAACCTAGCCTAAGCCCCTCAGTGAGGTACCCAATGACCCCTCATGTGCCTAAATGTTGTTAAGCCAAAGTTACCAAAGGCATGCACTCATGAAGCTATAGACCTACTTCATGTCCACCTGTGCCTAATAGAAAATCATTTTCCCATACCCTAGGATGGCTTGTGCCAATGAATACACCACCACCTTTGCACTAACTAAAGTGCCACAAAGACAATGTTACACCATGGTACAACTAGCCCAATACAAACCCCTATCTCTTCTCTGTTATGCTTCGAGTGAGAACATGAGGTTTGTGCCTTATATGAAGTGATGTCAGCACAATCGAGTGCCAAATGTTGAGTTACATAGGATTAGTCAAGACCTGCACCTTGTTAAACCCAACCTAAATCTGATGTGAATAGCTCGATAAGTGCCTGGCTAGGCCCATGACTGAAAAACCTAATTCTATACAATAATTTTGTTCTATTGCCAAGAAGTGTTTAATTTTATTGCTAGAATGGTGCACTATGATAATGCTTTCACTCTTCTTTGGGAAGATCAAGTGCTGGCTCAAATAAGTGAAATATGGATTTACAATGAGGTATCTAACTTGTAGAAGATAGAACCCAAGGAAGTGGGTCCAGAACCACTTGTATGATGCCTTGTACGAGGTTTTATTTTATGAACTACTAGAGCATGTATACTGATCGTTGGTTTTGTATGTGACACATAGAAGTTAGAGATATGAATAATGCCTCAAGTGGATGAAAGATGGCGTATAAAGGCTTGATAACTTAGATTTCACTTATACGAGAGCTATAGAGAAATGGTGGAAAGGGGCATTGAACAACTACATGCTTGAGTTCATAGTATCGATATACTCCTACCTTGAAGAAGTAGAATGTCAGTTCTTGTGCAAAACTAGAGGCACTTTTATGAAAGAACTCAACACTGACCTCAAGAAATTTATGATGGATTATAGCTTTGGAATAATGAGGATGGAAGGTTAAAGTCCTCTCACATATGAGCAGTACAACTGGAAAGAAGAGGATGTATAGGGGAGGTGCAATGGAAGGAGATGAGAAAATTAATAACTGAGAGCCCAAGAGATAGGCTTATAATAAGAGGAGGTGTGGGATGGTGGAATATCTAGAACTTTGAATCATTGAAAGGACCCATAGTGAGCAGGAAGGCCATGGAGAAAGTTATCTTGAAATGAAACAATGCTTAGAGGAAGGAACCCTTGAGGCCATAGAAGAAGATCCATAGTTAATAGGTGAATTCTCAAGTTCCCTATATAAATTAACCATTGGAGATGTGTCAGATATAACTACCCCCTTTAAAATTATGGTGTGAGATCATGCACTGAATCCCCTATAGAAAGATAAAATATTGACAATTGCCCTCATTGTCAACTTAGAATTTTATTGGTTTATAGAGTTGGACCATAAATTTTTGATTGAATAAGTTATTACTTATGAGGAGATAAGGGAGGATAGCTATAAAACTTAAGGTGCTAGCTCGATTAGATAAAACATGAGCACAAGCACCCTAGCCCAGGTAATGTCAGCTGCATAGTTTGGGCAATAATTTAGAAGAAGTGATCGTGTACTGTTAGTCAATAGTACAATGCCATCATCTTCTATAGCACCAATAGTAACCATGATACCAGTGCCTTCCCTATTAGGTAGAGGCCTTGGAAGACGAATACCAGGATAGGTACTAGGGGGATAAACACCTTAGACATTGACTACTCCCCCTCCATATATTTATTATGAGATGGCCATACATTTGCCTGAGTATAAATGCATAGAGAATGTCATATAACATGTGCTCAAGTGTGAATTATAATGGTATTTTTAAAGAATAACTTATTTTGAGCACAAAGGCAACTCCATTTACGATAATATTGCTTGATCTTGCCCATAGTTGGTATAGGAAATTTTATCATAACTTGGCAATGGTTGATTATGACACCCTAAAGAGAGCCTTCTTGAAGGAATTTAATTTACCTGAGTTTGAGTATCATAACATTTCCACACTCAAGGAGATCAACCATGGATTATCAAAGAGTGTGCACTTATACAATGTTAGATTCAAAACTCTCCTTTCCAAGATCCCTTACAATATTCACCCTTCCCAACATGTACAATGGATTTTTGGAGGATTTCTAGTACCTTTTAAAAGGGCATTGTCCATGAAAACATTCACAGACCCAGAAGAAGCACTTGAATCCATGTTTAGAACTGAGGTGGTGGGGATCATTGATATAGGAATTATCCCCTTCATAGAGTTATAGATTACATTTATGGCCTCCCAACTACAAAATTTAACCACTAGTTCATCATAATATGCTTGAAGTGGGTTGTGGTGCACTAATTACAAGGTGGAAGGCAATAAAAAAATAGCTACCCTCAAAAGAATGTGTGCACACTACTTCTCAATTATGAAGTTTGTCCTAAGTTTCATGATGTTTACAACTTCCATTTGTTATAATGCACTAGTTAAGTTATCACAACCCTCTATTGTAAGTTGTGTGATGCCTACACTCACACCACAAATGACTACTAGGTAATTGATGAGATACACCAAAATATTGAGAGATGCATATAACAAGAACCTAAAATAGTTAAAGGGAAGGCAAATTAAGGAAATTAGGGTTATGTCCATTAAAATAATAGATATGGGAATCAAAGAGGTGTTAGAAGGTGAGGTATAGGACACAATGGACGAACATTCCCACTTTGATGATGTTACAAGTACGAATCAATCAAGCACTATCAATATGACTGCCTAATGCATCTAATAGGTAGGTGTTGTCATGGACTACATACAATTGAGGAATTCTTGAATTATATAAAATAATGACCCAAGGTAAGTTTGACATGGATAGGGTTACAAGGATGATCAGGTGTGAGTCTAAAGAGGTAAAATGGGCTCTAAAGGCATAGCCAATATGCATGAAGTTGATCAAATATCTAAACAACTACTTAGAGTGGACTCACCACTCAAATACTAGTTACCAATTCCAAAGTTGCATTTTGAATATTGTATGACAAGTTACAATAAGTGCATTACGTAGTTAGAACCCAAATACATGCATTATCTAGACCTTTCATGCCACAAAGACATATTGCAAAAAGTTATGAGTGTGATCTAGAACCTACAAGGAGAACTCCAACCAGTGTAAGGCTAAGAGGTGGAAGTTGTTACCTCAAAAAAAGGATTTTCAAGAGGTTGATGTTCGATAGCTTATGAAGATCTTGCACCTCCTACAAATAGAAAGGATACCTCCCCTATTAAATAACTTACTTCTTGCACATGAAAGATAATAATCAGTTTAAGTTGTCACGTCATGTATGGAGAGGGCATGCGAGCTTAGGCATAAACCAAACATGGAGTATGACCAAGAACCCCTGGTGAATGCCACCATCGATGAGGCCCTGATCGACACAGGTGCTGAGGTCAATATCCTAACCAACAACGCATGGAGGAAGATGGGTAGGCTATCCTTGAGGCCTTCTCCCCATGTAATATTCATGGCCAATAAGACTCCATCACAACTAATCAAAATATTGAAGGGCACCATTGTAGATATTATGGGGACTGAATTCCACACTAACTTCAGGGTAATCGAGCTGGCTGAACATGATAACTATCTAGTGCTTCTAGGAAGGCCATGATGTTGTGCCAATAATGTTGATATGTGCTTCATGAAGCGATATATGACCTTCAAAAATGGAAATAAAATTTTAGCGATTCCCCTTTCAAGTGAACAAGAACCCCACTATCTGGAGAGTATTGATCTAGAGGATGATATCAACCATATATATAACATTATGGTGTAAGGCACCGAGAATATCAACCCTTGTAATCAAGGATTTCTCACTTGGGAGAATGTAAAATCAGACTTGGACACCACCGATGCCACTTACGATTGATGGATTATAGAGGCTTATGAGGCCATTGGTCATAGCTGTTGATTGGTGCATATAAAGGTGCATAAGCCTATGAAAACTGGTTGGGTATAGATTGATCATGCTCCAAAATAATTGGTCCTAAACTTATGAGGAAAGGAAATAATGTACTCCACTTGAGCAAAGGTAATATTTAAGTGCTCCTAAAATTTGAAGGGAACAACCGATTAGGAAGGTATGTCCATGACCTTGAATCATGTATCCCCAAAGAAACAGACAAAATGGGCACAGTATTGTATACCTTGAGAAGCACTATCACACTTTAGTGGGTAGCAAAAAAATGTAACTTTCCAAACTAGATAGAGGTAAAAGTGGCCATTTACACTAGATACGAGAGGAGTAATGAGAATTTGGCTATATCAGTGTACTCTGGTGACTCTAATCTCATGGTGCATGTATACCTATGTGAAGAGACATAGACTGACTACAACATGACTACCCCAGAAAACTTATGGGTTCACATATTTTATAGGACTCTACAGACATGGGCATGAGCATGGTATGTGGTCAATGAGACACACCAAGAGATAACCAATTAAGATGACTGTAAGGATAAGTTTGTGCACACCTTCTTCTTTTCTTCATAGAACTTGGAGTTGATTAAGCCAATACAAGTGATTCAGAGGGTGATGTTTGAAGACACTATCACCCTTAAGGGGTGTATAAAAGAAATATTTAGGGAAAAAGGGATGGTTCTCCTTACTTTCTTTGAGGAAAAAACACTCAACATTGACTCGAGTGAAGAAGATGATGAAATATTAAAGGATGATTACTAGAGAAACATTGACTAATAAAATAAAGATTATATGCCAAGTAGATGATAGGGCTCCCAACAACAAAGACCACACTCATCTTCCTATACAGATAACAGAGGGAACTTGGCAAGTCAAGGACTCACACCAAGAGAAGAATGAACAATACCATGCCTCACTAAATCCCATGAAAGTTGACATCAGCATAGAAGCAGATCCAAACATGGATACTCTAGGTATAGATTAGTTTGATGTAGAGCTAGAATGTATCATATACCTCCTAAAAGAATTCCAATACTTGTTCCCCATGAATTATCAAGATATGAAGGGAACCCAACCATTACTTGGGAAGATGAGCATAAAGCTAATTGATGACACAAAATTAGTCAAGAAATGCACCTAAAAAATGAATCCCAACCTCTGTGCCAAGGTTAAAAAAGAAATTGATGCAATGCTAGCTATAGGGTTCATTTAACCTATGTAGGAGTCTAAGTGGGTGAGCCTGATGGTGATAAGCATCAAGAAGGATGGGAACATTCACATTTAAATCAATTATAGAGTAATAAACACCACATAAATAAATTACCCCTTCCTGAATCCATTCACTGATGAGGTTCTAAAAGGCATCATAGGCTACAAGATCTACACCTCCATTGATGGGTTCTCTAGATACAAGCAAGTCCAGATTGAGGAGGAGGATAAGCCCAAAATAGCCTCTGCAAATAAATAGGGCTATTTTGATTATAATGTGATGCCCTTTGGACTCAATATTGTTCTAGCCATGTTCTCTAGAATGGTGATCACCGCATTCAAGGACTTCATCCATGAGTACCTCTAGGTTTACCTAGATGATAGTATAGTGTATGGCCTCATCAATGACCATTATGACAACCTGTGCCTAATGTTTGAGAGGTTCATTCAAATTTAGATATCTTTTAACCTGAAGAAGTGTCTTTATAACACCATTTGGAACACTACTCAGCACATCATCTATAAGGACGGTTTAATCATCAATCCAATAAAGATTATGATCATAATTCAACCCCAAACTCCTTCCACACAAAAATATGTCCATGCCTTTCTTGGCTACTCTAGATATTATAAAAAATTTATAAAGATCTACGAAAAGTTTATTGTGTTTCTAGAAGATATCTTGCACAAGGGTGGCCTGTTCTACTGGGGAGAGTAAAAGAAGATGCCTTTGAGACCATGAAACTTAGATTGGCTATCACACCTATCTTAGAATTTCATGAATGGATGACCCCATTTCAAGTTCATATCAATGCTTTTGGCTTTGTAATTGGCATAATCTTATTGTAGCCTGGTGAAGGAAAAATGGATCATCCCATCTCATTTTTTTTTAAAAATTAACAAAGGCAAAGAAGAACTATATTACAATCGATTCCGAGACACTCACCATGGTCTATAGCATATAAAAATTTAGACAATATTTGTTGGTGACACCATGAGGCACTTAAGTACCAAGTGAATAATCCCATTCTCCAAGGGTGAATTTGTAAATAGATCACTCTATTTCAATATTTCTAGTTCTCCATTATCATCAAGCCAAAACAATAGAACTTGGGGTCAGACCATTTATCCTATATAGACTTTAATGATGAAACAATGCTAATTAAGGATGATATGTTGGATACGTAATTGTATAGAATTTAGAGTGACCCTAATTACTTGCTTGAGATATCTACCTTTTGAAAATTTAGATTTTCACCCGAAATAATGTCAATAAAATTAAAAAAACAACTCACAATTCACACCACCCTTTTTCAGCTCATTAATGGGGAACTATACATACTAGGCTGAGATGAATTTCTTCATCGATGCATGTTCGATCATGAAAGGCACTCCATCCTATGCGCGGCACATGAGGAGATAATAAAAGGTAATTGTGCAAGATATACAATGACATCATAAGTGTTATACTTAAGCTTGTGATGGCCAAGTCTATTTTAGGATGTCAAGGATCATACCAAGGCATGAAATATATGCCAGCACATAGGGAAGCCCAACCAACAAGATGAGATTCCTCTCATCCACATTATTTCTCAAGAACCATTTGAGAAATGGTCCATTGATTTTATTAGACCAATTAACCCCATAACATGGTGCACAAGTATGAGGTACATTCTAATAGCCACTGACTATTTCACTCATTGGATTGAGGCCATACCAACCAAAAACTACACAACCACTACAACCACAAGTTTCATATGGGAGAAAATCATAAGCCACTATGTGTACCCACTTAGCTTGACTAGCGATAAGGGCACACACTTCATTAATGAAACTGTGTGGATCTTAATATTAGAATACATAGTGGCACACCATAAGATAATTCCTTACCATCCCCAAGAAAATAACACATTGAGGCATTCAAAAAGATCCTAGGGATGTGCCTCAAAAAGATATGTGATGTGGGCTGTAAAGATTGGGATGATTGAGTGTCAATAGTGTTATGGGCATATTGTACAACTTATAAGAACCTTAACAAGGCTACACCATTTCAAATGGTATTTGGCACTATGTTGATCATGCTGATGGAATTATTGGTGCCATCATTGTGTATCATGTATACTAGTTAGTTAGATGACCAAGATTCATTGAATGTAATGTTGGAGGACCTAGAGAACTTAGATGAGGCACATGCCCAAGCAAAGTGGAGCCAACATATATAAAAAGTGTGCTAGAATATCTTGCATGATAGACATATCAATCACAAGGTGCTAACAGAAGGAGCACTAGTTTTAATCTATAACTCCAATTATACCAAGCACTCAAGCAAGCTGTAGATAAGGTGGATGGGCGCATATGTCATCCACAAAATTCTAGAGATTGGCACATGCAAATTGTGTACTTTGTCAGGTGGAATGCTCCCTAGGTATTTCAATGGCTACCAATTGAATATTTATTAGAAATAAGCTGGCACTTGAGCCATTAGACACTGACTTCTAGGTCTCAATTTCGCTGTATTGACAGACTAGATTAAAGTTTGGCACAAGCCAAATAAGTCCTTTGGTAAATGAATAAGTGGTGCTTTGAAGTCACTAGTAAAAAATTCCTTTGGCATTTTCATGCATAAATCAAACCAGGTGAGTCGATCATGGCTACTCCCCAAGTGCTTAAGGCTAGGCACCTAAGTTATGGGCATGGGAAGTTTTTTAAAATTAGACACAAGGTGCACTAGATATTTTTGCATAAAATTCAAGAAGCGAGGTATTTTTAGGACTTTAGAAGGGTTAGTTCAACGCTTTTAAACATAATAATAGTTAGGTGTGTTAAATGAGGCTGTTTCCTAAGCACCAATGATAGACACCTATGTATCTAGGTGCACAGATTTCACTAGACTTAGAGTAAATGTGAACTAAGAGTGTCTCACAAGATATATGTGTGAAAAAGATAGAGTGAAGACACATAACATGATCATGTGAATGAGATCATATAAGAATGTTGTGTTGGAGGGCCAGTGCAAGGGATTTTTATGGGGTAGAAAAGGTTAAGGCAAGAAAATAAAAGTGTAGTGAAATCAACCAAGATAGACAAGCATGCTTGAAATAGAAGTGTAGCTAGAAAAGGAAATGGGACCAAGGAGTCTTAATCATGTGCATGTGAGTGCTATACCTATATTACCATATTGGAGGTGTAGGTCATGCAAAGTGAATAAATTACAATAGAAGATCATTCGGATAAGATGGCATCTACCTAAAGCAAGGAAGGACGTGATTGTTTGAACTACACATCATTTCATTTAAATGTCATTGAAAAACATTAATGAGGTGGTGTTTGAGGCACAAAGATCCACATTGAATACACCTATAACAAAATATTTTTGTAGATTTTATGTCGCATATCAAATCTAAAGGAATTTAGGAACCATCACACCATTTATCAATCATAATTAAGGTGATAGATGAGAATAGATGTATAAAGTAGTAAAAAATTGACTATGTCTGGTTATGAACCTTGTGCTAATTTGAAATTTTAAATAGATAACTAGAGAAAAACTAGAAAACTAGAGAGATGAACCAAGGAGACCCTGCTATAGCAAGACCTTAAGCACCCTGAGTTGATAAAAATGAATGATTGTGTATAAAAATGAATGATTGTGCAGAGAAATGAATTGCATTCCCTATGAGATTGGCAAAGGAAAGAAAGGTGCATAATTTGGGTGAAAACTAGAAATTTGAAAACTAAAGTGACACGAAGGCCACCGTTTATGACAGATGAAGCTTGAGATCCAAATATACAGTCATAGACCTTACGATTGAGTGAAGTGCCAAAGAATATTGAAGGCTTAGACAAGATAAATAGACCATAATTTAACACCAATAGATTTAAAATGGGGAAAAAGTAGACGAGCTCGGGCCTAAAACAGGTGCAAAAAGATGCCAAGAAAGATCAACTAGTTGCAAAAGTCACTGCTATGAAAATAATGACACAACTAGTAGGAGTGAGTGTCTCCCAAATCAATCATGAGGAGCTTGAGAAGATGTTCTATTGAGACATGCAGTTTCCTAAAGAGGTGTTGATGGGAGAAAACTAGGTGTCATTCATGTAAAACTACTACCTGAAAGAGTACAACTATCGAATCTATAGCAATGTGAATGACCTAGCACAAAAATGGATGGTATACACATGGGTAATGTTTTCAGAATGTGGAGCACTATTTGATGTCTCTATCTAGGATAAATTGATGACCACCAATGTGATGCAAATCTATAAGTTGCCAAATTTTGAAAATTCAGAGGAGCTTGGGTAGTTTCTACTCTTGCGTGTCTAGAGGTATAGATTATAGTTTTTAGGGAGGCACATGGGGCTATCTACAAACCTTATCAATTGAGTCACTAGAATCTCAAGCTTTGGCATAGACATTCTCTAGATGATGGTAGATGACACTAAAGTTGAAAGGGTTTGGAAGCTCCTAGGTTACTACAAAGAAGGCTTTGCATTCCCAATGAAGGACACAAATGATCTTTAGATGAGGGAAGTTATACACTTGGTGAGTTCAAAATTATGCCTAGGTAGTTGATGGGTGGATGTAATAAAGGCCTACCTGTGCTTTGCATACCACTTGGCACAAGGTATGAAATTCAACATCGCCAAGTTTATCACAAAGGATATAATTAAGAATGCACTCGAATTTCATAAAGTTTTCAAGATATTCTAATGGGAGTCCTTGTTGATCTTGATTATGATAGAGGAGATTGATGTGCTTTATGGTGATGAAGGTGACCTAGGGGTATTCCCAACATACAATGACTCCTTGACCCTAAAATACCATAACTACACTTGCCCCGCTACCTTCACCCCAAAGTATAAAGCGTGAGTAATATGATGGTGCATGTGGTATATTGAAGCATTCAAAAATGATTGGTGCATCCTAGAGAAACTCCCCCAGAGACTATTTGGAATGGTAACATTAATTTCTATGAAGAAATTCAACATCATTCAATTGGTAATCATAGATGGGAATCATTATGGTTGGCTAAAATTTCCTTATGCATTTTTAGCAAGGTAATTTAGAGAAGCACTATGCAGAATCCTCAATGCATAATAGGTTGATATCCTAGTGAAGACCATGGATGCATAAATATGAAGGTTGAGGAACCGATATATATACCTAGGGGAAAATCAACCAAAGATGAAGAGGACGATTCAAGGAAGAAGGGCATGCCCTAGGATAAAAATGATGACGTCTCCCTTCATGTTTGCAAAGATAGAGAATTGGCACCATTATCACCAATTAAATCCCCTTTGAAGAAGAAAGAAGATACCCTAAAGGATATTCAAGAGCACCTCTAATTGAAGATCACTTCTGAGGATGAAGCTACCCCCTCTATGTCAAAGAATAAATGCATGATATTTATGACAAGGATTGCATCACCCAAGCTAAGGGAAGTGAAAAATAATAAGTCCAAGGGGCTAGTGGTGATGCCCACAATAACCTTGGTAGAGATGTAGGTGCAAGAAGCATGAGAGGAAGAAGAAGAAGGATGGATGAAAGTATATATCATCCAAGAAGAAGAGATAGAGGAAAATCCCAACATAGAATAAATTTATGAGGATCTCCAAGGTGGAACTACTACCATGCTTGAGGAAGTAGAACCTTCAAGCACCCCAACCATAGAATCTACAATGAAACCTCTACAAACTGAGGAAGAGAAGAGGCACCGATGGGTAGAAATGAACCCAATAAAGTGTAGATAGAAGTAGGACTAGAGTTACATCAAAAAAGGGAGGCCATGAACGACAAAGGCATGACCCAAGTAGAGATTGACAAAGTTGAGGATGAGGAGACAAGGGCCAAGGAGAAAAAGGCAATGTGATACTGAAGAAGGGGAAATCAGTGATAAAGAAGGATGAAAATGAAAATGATAGGAGATAAATGGAAGAAAAGAGGGCTGTTGTAAGGGTAGAACCCATAAATTAAAAATTAGAAGATGCACCTACTTCCCCCATCAGCACAGTGGAGGAAGCTAAACCACAAGCATGCCTAAGCAGTGAAGGGGCACCTAGAGACAAGAAAGGTGATACTAGCGACTTATAAAAGCAAATAAAGAGCATAGTTTAAATCTAATAGACTCAAGAGGGTGAAATTGGTGTTGAAGAGAGGAAATAAGTGGATGAAGGGGAAAAGTCTGAGGAAAAACCCCCCACTAGAAAAATAAGACACATTAGTTAAAATCCCTAAGAAGGCGCTAGCTCTGACAAAGAAGAGTTGGAATAGATAGAGTGAGCCATAGAAGAGGAGGAAATTGAGTTGAGAGTGCGAGAGAAGGCACATAAGGGGTTCATGAAAAATAAACTACTACATGATGGAGTACATGCCCCAAGGATATACCATGAAACTAACGTGCCATAAACTATCTTTTTTCTTCATTAGTTTTATGGATAATCCTCAATTTGACATAACGTGGAAGGTGATATTTAGCATAAACCAATCAGAGGAAGGGCAGGACTCACTTCTTGTTAACCCTCATGTAATGAATCTATAAAGGTCAGCTCATGCCCTCCTCTGAATGGATTTAGAGGTAGCACACAAGAACATCACCAATGATGATAGATCCTTAAGCTAGATAAAGATCACGCTGGAAGAATAAAAAAAGAACAAAGAAATAAGATTCAAGTTGTTGCAACTAGTCGAGGACATGAAGGTTATCGAGTCATCCCTCGTAGATGAGGTCATCACTTAAATTTTTTTGGAATTTTATAAGGTGTGTGCGATAGTGGAGAAAATGCTCATAATTTTGAAGGCAAAATTGGAGCTAGAAGAAGCAGATGGCCCTTGCATTGACATCAAATAAGACATCATCACGAAACTCAAAGGGGTGGAATACCTCTTCACAAAGATAGAAGAGGGTACAAAAGTAGTTGATGCAATTTATTAAAACTTTTCCACCTAAGTGTCAATCATATATGAATGCCTTAAAAAGGAAAAAGGGGAGAAGGATGAACTAATGGCATGGGCATACATTGTGAGCAAGGTTGGGCACACTTAGATAATGGCATAGGTCAACATTTTGAGTGCCAAAATCAAGACCCAGGTGTAAGACATGGAAGAAATACTTCATGCATTACAAACAAAGGCCTACAAGTAAGGAAATATCCTTGACAGAGGCATAATGAAAGCAAAGGAAAGGTTATAGGCTTTAGGAAAGAGTTAGAGAAAAGTGACGTGTTCACACTCAACATCGCCTTCATGGAAGTAGACAACATTGTGGAAGAAATCAAGATCACAAGTTAGGATTTTGAGGACTTCAAGGTGGAGCTAAAGGAACATGATCTTAAGTTTTATGCATAAAAGGCATTGGAATGTTAGTTCAAGGATAGACTAATAATTTTGTATGGGATAAGATTGGGCTCCACATCCATTTAAATATAGAATCCATACTGACATAACAAAAACTAGGAATGAGGCTATCACTTGTCATGATTGTTATTTTGTCATCTAGTAGCGATGTTTGTCAGGTAGATAACTAACTCATTTTTTACTGAATATCATTGGGAAGTGGGCACATAGGACAGTGATGGCTCACTAAAGGTAGCATAGTGGAGATGATAGAATGAGTACCTCTAGCACCATCTCAGTGATTGACATGCTCTATTTCCCCTGATTTTAAGATGGTCTAAATCTCTATAAAAGCAAGTTGAGTCTAATTAGTGAGAAGGGGAGGATTGGAGTAGTGAAGCCCCCATAGATTGGTTTTAGGTGTTATATTAGCCACTAGAACTAGGAGTTAGTTCAAGAAGCCCTTATTGCTCCCCTTTATAATGCCCAACCTCACCTATGATCCTCTTGGCCTTTGATATCTCAAGATGTGCTTTTTCTTAATTCCTAGTGATATAGATGTTATTTTGTTGAAATTTGTTAATGATGAAAGCTTTGCACAATGTGCATTGGATTGAATGTTTAAGTCTATAGTATGTATGTTGGTCTCTTGCGAGCTTCTAACCTAACTCATCTATGGTGTGCCTATAGCTCATGAGGAATACCGTGATAGATACATGAAAATTATATGAATGGGTAAGACCCTATACATCACAATAATACTTGCATCTAAGCATAAACCTAGCCTAAGCCCCTCAACTAGGTACCTAGTGACCCTCAAGCACCTAAATAATGTTAAGCTAAGGTTACCAAAGGCTTAGACTTATGAAGCTATAGACCTAATTCATGTCTACCTACACCTAATAGACAATCATTTTACCACACCCTAGGATGGCTTGCACTAATGAATACACCACAAGATGGATTGTACCAAGGAATGCACCATCACCATTGAACTAACCAAAGTCCCTGAAGGACAGAATTGTATAATAGCACAACTAGCCCAACACAGACTGTGGTCCCTTATCTAATGCACTTTCGGTGATAACATAAGGCTTGTTCTTTATGTGAAGTGATGCAACATAGTCGACTGTCAAATGTTAAGTGCCATAGGATTAGTCAAGACATGCGTCGTATTGGAACCAACCTAAATCTAAGCTAAACATGTGCCAAACTAGGCCCATGACCAAAACATCTACTTTATGCAACAATATAAGAATTTAAATCAAGATCATGTGATAATAAATGTCTAACAAAAATTGAATCACCTCGTTACACCATAACCTAGTGCAATACAAAGATTTTTCTCTATTAAGAGTTTTCAAATCATTATGCAATGACCATTAGAGTTACAATTTGAACTTATATTTGTATCTTTGTCTTGATGAATTTTTATTTATTTTGTGATGGGAACCATTCAACAACTGTATACTCTTTATTATTTCTATTTTATTCAAATTCCAATATGGCAAAATTGGCAATAGCCCTGGCTCCTTCCTCCACTACAAGAAATGCTGCTAATTTTTCCTAAGAAGTAATAGAACTACCTCCGACTTTGAAAATACTCCCTTCTTAGTTGTTTAAGACATAACTTACGTGGTGGAGAGACTAGCACTCAAGTTTTTGAAATAAATTTGTTTGACATTTACAAATTCTTTACTTTTATTTGGGCAATCATTTTAGCATAGATTTTGTTATTTGTGGAATGTGTAGACTCCACACAATTTGTAAATTCTAACTAAATTTAGTTATTTTTATACTTATTTCCAAAATTCTATCTAAAAATAAGGTGAACTCATCCTACTTAACCATATTTTACATCACTCACATCTTCTTATTCTAACATTGAATCTTTTATTTATTGTAAGGGCTTTCAGATTTTTAAGAGATTTAAGATATTGAGTTTTTTAAACAGTAAACCAAAGGAACATGTCATTTGAAAATGGGTTTTGTACATGGTCATATTTGGGTGGAACTATATCAAATTTACCCACTCCAACTAAGGTCAATTGGGGACACATTTTTGTGGTGAATGGAATAGGAAGATACTATCCTCTTGATAGGTTGAGAAATTGACAATGGTCGATTTATATACAATCATGCATAGATTTAACATCTTTACTCATATCTATAGTATACATTGGAAATTAGTGTCAACTACTACAATCAATAGATAAGAAAGATCATTTTATTTATGTAACCATGCCTTGACCAAGAGGGTAAAGGATGGCAAGGCCATTAATCTAGTGAACCACCACCAATACCATTAATATTATGTGGGTGTTCTTTATGAAAACATTGTTGCTCACACTCTTTTATTATTTCTATCCTTACAAAATTAGAAGGGTCACTAATAGATAAGATTATTTTGAAAATTTTGTAGGTATTCGTTATGAAAAGAATTTGAAAACATTGATTTTCACAATTTTTAATTATTTCTATCCTTGTCAAAATAGAAATACTAGTAATAGATAAAATTAGTTTGAAATATTTTTAAGTAGTGAAGCCTCATTTCAAAAGGGTTGAGGATGAATTTATAATTGATCTTTATTTTAGTGACCACAATTTTTTATGGTTCCTTATTATAAAAAAAAACACCAACATCCCCCTAGTTGATAGGTTGGCTAGTTTAAAATATGTTCAGCTCTTTATGTATAATTCAAGAATTTATTTCCTCTTGAGATTGGATCCCTTAAAATGCTCTAAAAATTAAATATATATTATTGGATAGAGACTTGATTTCTACTCATCAAATTCAAGGGTAAATACTAGATGTCATGCTTCATAAGATGGGTGTGTAACTCATATTGGGTAAGTGGAAGGATTGGAGGTGGAACTACAATATTGCATTCCAAAATTATTCTCTTGGACTACTTTATTATATTTTGAGGGGTTTTACATTGGGTTTGGGTAATCTTAATCAGCTATGGAGTCTAAACTCCTCTCCTAAAATATGGCTTGTTCGAGTTAACATGATTTAGAATGCTAAGCTTGAGGCTAAACAAGATTATTTTATTTGATGTCTAGTTTATCAAGGTCTTCCTCTTTGGGAGAGGCTCAAGCACATTGGATTTCTTAACCCCAAGTAACTAGCCAACTATCAACTCAAAGCCTCTAGGCACCCTTTTTAGACATGCCTAAGAGCCCAAAAAATTAACAATGGATTAATAGCTTATTTAGTTCTTATCACATATAACCATTTGATTGGTTAATGGCATTTTTGGGGGACGATACTAAATGGATTCCTTACATTGCATTTTTATAAAAAAAAATCATAGCTATTATTCTATTTTAACTATGGATGTCCATAAATTAGGCCACTCTTTTACAATGAAAATATTTTTATCCATTTCTTTGTCAATGGTAAAGTGCTTGTCATTTCTTTAGTATTTTTATATATCTAATTCCATAATAATAAGGATCTTCTAAACCATTGGGCAAGTCTTATATATACCATGAATCATGTTTGTGCTGACCAATCCTTGAATGGCATTGCTCTGTCAGTGCAGTTGAACCTGCAACTATTTCTTCTCTCCTCCTCATCAACTAGGGGTTGGGGATGGGGGTGAAGGGAGCATAGCGGGGCATTTTGATTTTCATCACATTGAAAAACCTCTTTAGTCCCATCTCAATGAGCTAGTTTTTTTATGCAGAGTGGTGATCCAATAGAGTATCATGTGTTGCCACCTCTTTGTTGGGGTTTCCTTTAGAGACCATTGAGGATTGGACCTTGATCTTCCTTTGATTTAACCCTCTTTTGAGGTTGCTCAACCCCCAATGATGATCTTAACCCACATCCTTTGGATGCTACTACCTGTGTTTAGGTATCTCACTTGCCTTGTGATTTGAAACTTTAGTTTTGCTTTTGTGTTTTTGTACTCAACTGACATTTTTGTTTTGTAGTTTTGAACTATTTATTTTTATTACATATCAACTGGCCACGTTTTTGTTATAATCATCTTTATAATTTTTTATGTTGGAATTAATAGATATATCGATGAGTTTCAATAAATTTTAGCGATGAAAGATGATATGTGATTCGATATATTAATTCTTAATAAATCGATAATTTTTTAAAATATTATTTTATTAAATTTTTAATATCGATTATAAAATAAAACATCCAATAAAAATCATCTTCTTTCAACTAAAAAAAACCTTAAAATCATGTTTATTATAAATTAAATAATAATTGTTTTCTATACAACTAATAAAAGCAACATAAGATATAGCGAATAATAAAATAATGTGGTGGATAGACTAATGGCAGCTGTAACGAGTAATAAATTGGTGGACTCCATTGTCGAAGAATCATACAGATCATAATATATTAAAAATCTATCCTTAATTATTAAAATAAAATATAATTATATAATTATTAATGCGTGCTGGTTGCATCTGTATAAGTAATTGTCTGCTCATTTTGGAATCCTTTTTTTCAGATCCAGATAATATGAATCGACCGAAGTTTCAAAATGAATGGCATTACTTAAGCCCAAATTAATCATACAGTGGCTCCCACATGCCGAAGGGATCCGCAACATATATTAAAACGAATATGTCATAGCATTGGCACCATTTCCTTCACTGTATGTGTGGCCGATGTAGTCTGTTTTCACTGTATTACAAGATTCACTAGCACGCGTCTTCACAAGCTCTGCTTCCGTCGTTTCAAGTTGTAATTGAAAATGTGATATTTGTTTCTCATGTTCATACACTATGCCTATGCAATCTTAGACAAGGTCATTCAGCTTGCCAGTTGGTTCATACACCATGCCTGCCAGTTGCTTCATACAACATGTTTGTGACCGCATCTTCCCTCTTCTCATCTGAAATCACTTGTATAAACACAAGAAACGTTGCGCAGACACGACAAACCTTCCGAAACCACAGAAAACGTGATGGAAGCGATTGAAACGCTGGTTCGCGTTGCAGATTTGGTTTCTTGCATTTTAACACGCAACCACTGCTATCCGTCACACAACTGCAAACAAATTGAAACACCAAAACAGCTTAGAAAATGCGCCCCTCTTATTTGCAATATAAGACAAGTTATGTGTTGGAGACTCTACAAGACAGGTTTTTGCACTTGTTTCCCAAACACCATCTAAAAGTGAGCTCACCACATAAACATATTTTCACGTCCTCTTCTTTTACCATTACATCTTCTTCTACCATCGAATCTTTCATTTATTGTAAGGGTTATATAAGAGATTTGAGATATGGAGTTTTTGAAACAGTAAGCTAAACGAGTAAGACATTGGAAAACAGATTTTATACCTGGTGGGTGTTGAGGGTGGAGAATTGAGTGTTGTTATACCAGATGCATTCTAGAGCACTCTGTAAAAGAAACCCTGAAATTTTATCATCTAACAGATTAATAAAATGTAAAGATGCCAACTGTTGACAGATAAATCTCATAAAGACATTTTGAGAGGACTCTGTGAGACCTCAAACATTCCAAGATATGATATTCATTAGGAAACATCATCCGTTAGGAGCTACCCCAATCCATCTTTAAAATCTTCAAAATATGCAAAACTATTATGCTAGTTTTGCAAGACCAAGTCTCCAAAGTGAAATGGAAAGGATTTTAGCCCCATTTCCCTCTTAGGGAGAGTCATTGCCAGGTGGTGGGTTGCACAAAATCTTAGAGAAGGAACTAGTTGCAAAGGATATCTCAGTGAGAGAAGATCTCACTTGAGGGTGTGAAACTTGTTAAACATGGTTGTATTGGGCTGCATGTATGATAAGATAATAAGTTTGGGGAGTTGAGTTAGACACCACTGAAAAGGGTTTGATTGCAAGGAAAGTAATGATTGAGAGGGGGGATTCCAAAATTGATAATTAGTTTTTGTTGGTAACTATAATCCAATCACTATTTTTTTCTGCTGCCTTGGGGTTCTCAGATTGCATATGTTCAAATGAAGGTTTCAACCAACCCATGCGAGCAATCTTTGATCCAATGGTCAAGGGAATAACAGTGATAACAAGTTTTGGGGATAATGAAATATACAACTTGTTATGCCCAACACTCAATGCCAACTTTAATATCTATTGATTCCTTTAAATACTTGGTCAAGTCAACCTCAATGTAGGCTCACCTGTTAGGGTGCATAGAGTAAAACTTATGAGCCTCATGGCATAAGATGCCCTATGGGCTGGACAGTCTCCTTGAGGAAGGACCATAGAGGGATTAGAAGGCTAGGGAATTCAATCTAAATAGACACCTAAAGGGAAGCTTGGTCGCTGACTTTAAATTCATGAGTCCTTTTTAGTAGAATCAAAATCATTTTTTTAAGGAACCAACATCTCCATTTTGCAAGAAGATATTGGACTTAGATGACTCCTAAAAAGATAAAAGAAAAAAACTCTACTAAGGTTTAAGACACCAGTGACATGGATACCCAAGGGCTCCCATTGGTACCCAAACTAGGCATTGAATGACTCTATAAGGGGATTCAACCAACAAAGTAAGTAGTAAGACATTTATTTTCATACCACTTGCACACACTACCAATGGCATCATGATTTAAATATATCTTAGGCTGAGAGGGAGAGTCAAAAGAGTTATGTCATCAAAGACTTTCAACTCTGATTTGTCACCACACTTCAGTGTCATCCTTCCCATTGCCTAAAACAACAATTATAGTAGAGAAGGTGGAGTCTAGTTTATAGAAAGAACCCACCCAAAAGGTAGTGCACCAATTGAAATAAATGCGTAGCTATCCTTGATAATTTCACAGACATGGTCTGATAAGGAAGGTAAGAAATTAGAAAAAAAATATGGATGACATAAAAAGAACCTTAAAAACACAAGCAAAACAAGTTTCCCCTCATGCAGAGCTCTTATCCATCAGGTTATTTTATTATTCTTCAAAATTAAGGTTTTGTAAAATAAAGGAATGGAAATTAATAGTCATACCTCACTTGAAATCTATGATCACTGACCCCATCTCATCTTTTGTGCACAAAGGGTTGAGCAATAATAATCTTATATTTATGGTGGATGTGATGGTAGAAAATGAAGATGTGAATTTCTTTATATGACATATAAATGCACTATCAAGGGAGGAAATATTCCATTTCACAATGAGCTTGAGCAATGGCAAAGTGGTGGGGAAGGACGAGGACAAGACCATACAAAACATGTAAGTAGTGAAAGATTTCAAAGTGAGTTGGGTGGTGATGGTGAGGAGCAACGACATGGTATTTAAGTGATAGACTTGAAGAAGCCTAGGAAAATACATGTTCAATGTTTAGTGGCAAGGTATATCTTTAAATGCAATCTATAACTTCCACCAGAGTGTTTCAGATTATATATATAATCTGAAACAGTCTGGTATATCTTTAAATGCAATATATAACTTCGACTAGAGTGTTTCAGATTATTTATATATATATATATATATATATATATATATATATATATATAGGACGGTCGACCCTACTTTCAGCACTGCACTTCAAATACCATAATAGCTCATTATAAGAGAAAATATAAAATATATATATCTTTGTAAACATATATAATTTTTAACAATCTGTCAAAACTTATATTTAACATAGTGTACAACTCTAAATAAACTTTGACAGTATTTTAGGTTTTAAAATTTTTAAATATAAATATATAATCATAGAATTTAATTTTGAATAGTTGTTGTTGTTATTATTATTATTATTATTATTATAATAAAAACCAATCCCTTTTTATTTATTTATTTTTTATAACTATATTTCTTTTTTGAACAAATCTGGATTTATACAACATATACATATCTTATTTCAAATTTATAAATTTAAATCAGAATCACATAATAATAAGTGTTGAACAAAAATTGAAGCATTACATTATGCCAAAACCCAATGTAATACAAAGCTTTTTGTCTATCAAGAGTTTTCGAATCGCTATGCAATGGTCGTTAATGTTCCTATATGCTCATATCTTTGTCTTGATGAAGTTTCCTTTTATTGTGATGGGAGCCATTGAACAAGTGTATACTCTTTATCTTTTCCATTTTTTACAAATACCAATATAGTAAAATATGCAACGCCTCTAGTTTTTCCCAAGAAGCAATGAAAACACCTCTAGCGTAGAAAATACCTCCCTTTTAGTTCTTTAAGACACAAGTTATGTGGTAGAGATTATTCATGGAGAGTGTGAACCCCACATAATTTGTCAGTAATTAATTAAGTTTAATCATTTTTATATTTTTTTCTTAAATACCATTTAAAAATAAGGTGAACTGATTGTACTTAACCATATTTTCACATCCTCTTCTTTTATTATCACATATTCTTCTTTTACTATTGAATCTTTCATTTTATTGTAAGAATTATTAGTTTTTAAAGAGATTTGAGACATGGAGTTTTTTGAAATGGTAAGCCAAAGGAATAATTCATTGGAAAATAGATTTTGTACCTAGAGACAAGTGGGTAGAATTTCATTGGATCCACCCAGTCCAACTAAGGTTGATGGGGTACACATTTTTGTGGTGAATAGAATAGGAAGATACTATCCGGTTGATAGGTCGAGAAATTGACAATAGTCAATTTATATAAAATCAGGTAATATTTAACATCTTTACATATGCATAATGAGTTGGGCAGGCATCTGAAATATTCAATAGAAGTTAATCTTAACTAGAAAATTAGTGGATGAAAAAGATCATTCAATTCATGCAACCAAGCCTTAACCAAGAGGTTAAAGGATGGCAAGTTCATTAATTTAGTGAACCACAACCAATGTCATTAATATTATGTAGGTAATCCTTATGGTAAAAATTTGAAAACATTGGTGTTCACACTCTTTTAGTATTTCTATCCTTATCAAGATAGAAATGTCACTAATAGATAAGGTTGTTTTTAAAAAATTGTAGGTGTTTCTTATGACAAGAATTTAAAAACATTGATTTTCACACTATTTTATTATTTCTATCTTTGTCAAGATAGAAGGGTCTTTAATAAATAAGATTATTTTGAAAGCTTTTTAAGTAGTGAAGCCTTATCTCAAAATGGTCGAGGATGTATTTATAATAGATCTCTCTTATGATAACCACAAACTTTGGTGTTCCCTTATCATGACAAATACCAACATCCTTGTGGTTGATATCTTGGTCGACATAAAATCTCTTCATCTCTTTAGCTCGAAATTTTATTTGATCTCAAGATTGGATCCCTTGACATGCTTTAAAAGTTAAAAATATATTATTGGATTTAAACTTGATTTTTACTCATCAAAATGCAAGATTCAATACCGAATGTCATGTTTCATAAGATTGGTGTGTAACCTCCTATTTTCTATGTGGAAGGATTGGACGTGGAATTTTAATATTGTATTTTCAAATAATTCTCCTGGACTCCTGTATTAGATTATGAGTGTTTTTTTTTGGCTTTGGGTGATCTTAATAAGTGATGGAGTCTAAACTCCTCACCTTGAATGTGGCTTTTTAGAGTCGAATGCTAAGCTTGAGCCCAAGTTATCTTACTTTCTCTGATATCTGATATATCAAGGTGTTCTTCTTAGAGAGAGGATCAAATGAATTGGACTTCTTAACCATAAGTGAGCAGGTAAATCTCAACTCAGATCCTTTAGGCACCCTTTTTGGATATCCCTGAGAGCCCATAAACTTGGGAATGGATTCATAGCTTATTTTAGGGTTATCACATAGAACCATTCAATTGGTGAATAGATTTTTTGGGGATAATACTCAATGGCTTCCATACATTGCATTTCTATAGAAAATTCAGAACTATTATTCTATTTCAACTATGAAAGTCTAGAAATTAGGCCATTCTTTTACAATAAAAATCTTTCTATCCATTTATCTATCAATGATAAAGTGCTTGTTTCTTCTTTAGTGTTTCTATAGATCGAATCCCTTAATCTTTAGGAGCTCTTCAGCCACTGGGTCAATGCTCTTTATATCATGAATCGTGTTTATGCTAATCAATCCTTGAATGACACTACTCCACTAGCACCCACACACCATTGGAGTTGTTCCCAAAATTATTTCTCATCACCTCCTCTTTAACTGGGAGGGAAGGAGGTGGATGGGGGACAAAAGGTGTTTGTTGTCATGTGGGAAGACGTCTTTGGTCCCATTTGAGTGGACTAGTTTTCTTGTGTAGAGTGGTGAGCCAGTGGAGTATTATGTTTTGTTGCCTCTTTGTTGGGGAATGATAATTTCTTTTTTTTCCCCTTTAGAGACCACTTGGGATGGGATCCTAATCTTCCTTCAATTTAACCCTCTTCTTAGGTTGTTCATTCTCCTAAGAATGAACCTAACCCACATCTTTTGGGTGTTACTGTATGTATTTAGGTATCTCACTCACCTTGTGATTTGATACTTTAGGTTTGCTTTTAGTTTCCATACTTAATCGATATATTTGTTTTGTAGTTTTGAGTTGTATATTTTTATTATAACCCAATTAACCATATTTTTATTGTAACCATCTATATTTTTTTCAATATATTAAAATTAAGAAATATATTGATGAATTATAATAAATTTTAATGATGAAAGACAATATATAATTTGAAATGTTGATTCTTGATCGATTTATAATTTTTTTAATCTCAAAATCTTATTTTAATATACATAATATTAATCTTATTAAATTTGTAATATCAATTAAAAAATAAAATATTAATAATTTTTTTTCTTCAAACAAAAAAACCATTAAAAAATATATTTAATATAAATTAAATAATAATTATTTTCTATAAAATTGAAAGTTATATCTATATAACTAAGATAAAACAATAATGTGGTGGATAGACTAATGGCAACTGTAACAAGTAATAAATTGATATTAAAAAGTATTAAATTTATATTAAAAATCTATCATTAATTACTAAAATAAAATATAATTATTAATGCGTGCTAGTTGCATCTATATAAGGAATTGTCTGCTCATTTTGGCATACTTTTTTCAGATCCAGAAACATGATTCGACCAAAGTGTGAAAATGACTGGCATTACTTAAGCCCAAATTAATCATACAGTGGCTCCCACGAGCCGAAGGAATCCGCAACATCTAAAACGAATAATGTCATCAGCATTGGCCGACATTCGATGTAGTCCTGTTTTGACTGTATTACAAGATTAGCACGCCTTTTCATAAGCTCTGCTTCGGTCGTTGCAAGTTGTGATTGAAGACGTGATATTTGTTTTTACAGTTGATACACTACGCCTCTGCAACCATAGACAGGGTCATTCGGCATGGCAGTTGCTTCATACACCATGCTTGTGACCGCATCTTCCCTCTCCTCAAATGATGACAGCGATTGAAACCTTGCGAAACCACAGAAAACGTGATGACAGCGATTGAAACGCTTGTTCGCGTTGCAGATCTGGTTTCCTGCATTTTAACACGCAACCATTGCCATCCGTCACACAAATGGAAACAACCTGAAGCAAAACAGCTTAAAAAATGCGCCCCTCGTAGTTGCATAAGACACAAGTTATGTGATGGAGACTTCACAACCCTGGTTTTTGCACTTGTTTCCCAAACACCATTTAAAAATGAGTTCACCACATAAACATATTTTCACATCCTCCTTTTTCCATCAAATATTCTTCTACCATCGAATTTTAATTTATTGTAAGGGTTATATAAGAGATTTGAGATATGGAGTTTTTGAAACAGTAAGCCAAAGGAATAAGTTATTGGAAACAGATTTCGTACCTGGTGGGTGTTGAGGTGTAAAATTTTACCCGATCCGCCCATTCCAACTAAGATCTATGGGGAACATATTTTTGTTAGTGAACGGAATAGGAAAGAGACTATCCTCCCAGTAGGTTGAGAAACTGACAACATTCAAGCGTATATTTAACATCTTTACGTGTGCATAGTGAGTTGGGCAGGTATCTGCAACATAAAACGGAAGTTAGTATCAGTGGATGAAAAAGATCATTCGATTTACCAAGAAGACAAAGGAATGCAAGATTGGTGCGCTCCAGCTCTTTGGATTGTAGGAACAATAATTTATTTCAGATAGACACGATCCATCAAAATCCGGTTGTGAAAGAGAAAGCACCAGGCTAGCGGTCGACAGTAAAATTTAAAAAATAAAAAATAAAGCGGTATGTTTACGCGTGTCCAGGATTTTTTGCATTGAAAACATGGATTTTTATGTTATTATTTTGATTGAAAGCTTGCATTAATGTATAGGTTAATAATATATTATTTCTTTTCTAATAAAAGTTGATGAAATGAAAGTACACTAACTATCGTATTAGTATTAACTCGGGAAAAAATCAAAGTTATTATTTTAGGCTCACAACAATATTAGTATAAAATTATATAAGTAATAATAGAAAAAATCATAAAAAGTAATAAATAATATATTGATTTAATATTGTAAGTAATTTTGTGAAAGGAGGAGGAAGTAGTGGGCTATCTGACATATCGTCCCAACCATTTATATGGGGGTAGAGATTATTAGATGGATATTTAGTCATCTTGTTCAGTGTTTTTTAAAACATCTTTTATTTTCTACTGATGACGAGGTGAGATAGCATGAAATAATCTAGACATTTTTTTTGCCTAATCCAACCAAAATGCACAAAAATAAAACACGCATTACTAGTCTAAAATGAAGACCACCCTCCATGGCTCCCAAATGATGAGAATCGATAATAGGAAGGATCAAGCATTATGGAGAAGATAGATCAAAGTCATAACCTATGTCAATCTCTACCTCTATCCCTTCACTCTTGATTCCTACTACAAGGGTCTTGGTGAGGGGAATTTAGAAGCACCCTAGTGGCCAATGGAAGTGAGGAGGTGATCCACCTCCAACACCATTTTCTCTACTTGCACTTAGATCTGTACCATGACATTTGACAAAGTAGTATTTTTGTTAGTAGTAGAGAGATCTATGTTAATATGTTCTTTATTAAATATAGCTAAATTTATATCCTTTCAAGAACAAAGAAAATCTCAATACCAAAACTATACCAAAATTTCTTGAATCTTGTAGGGAGTATAAAAGAATCCCTAAAAAAACCATGTACCAAGAAAAGGGCTTTGGTGTAAATGGATGAAAAAAGGAATGGATCCACCTCCATGCCTTTTGGGCTTCAACACAACTAAAAAATGTGTTTAAGAGCCTTAGTTTGTCCTCATAATCAAAAAATGTTTTTAAGAGACTCAATTTGTAGATAAGCAAGGCTTTTGGGAGATGGGATTCTCATAGGAAGCAACATGCCACCCACTAGAATACCTTAGTAGATATTGCATCATTCAAATAAATACTTTTTGGGCTCTACATCACAAATCAAATAGTTTGAAAAAGTACTTTTTGGGCTCTACATCACAAATCAAATAGTTTGAAATCTTTTTTCCAGAGAAAAGTAGAGTTAATAAGATTCCATTATTTGATGAGCACTTTCTAGGGCATAATGTTGTGAGTTAGACATTGATAACGAAAGTGAGGTTTGTAATAAAGTAAAGGAGTGGATACACTCTAGTTCCACTCTTTCCACCATTTTAAGAGACCCTCTAACTCTAATTTTTTTTGCAAAGCACAGTCTAGTACGATGATTTGAGTCTCAATAATGGATTCAAAACCTTGGTTGTTGAATTTGAATTTAGTCTTTAAATCTTTCCAAATAGATCAAGGTATATATAATTTTTCAAATACAATCCTGATGACATGAATGCCTTTATGTAAAATTTGAAGGACTTTGATTCTAGGAAATTTAGAAAAGGGCTTTTAATTATCAATAATAACTGGGGACCACTATAATGAGTGTGAATTAATTATAAGACCTGATTCAAATCCATCCAACTTCCAAACCATCCTAAGATTAATAGTCTCTTAGGACTTCCATATAATTTTATCCATAAAGGTAATGATAAGTTTGCTAGGAACAAGTTCAACAAGTAATGTTTAAAACCCCAAGTTATTTTAGGATCTTCCTCCATAAGGAATAGAAAAGGAGATCTAGTGCATAGGAATAAATTTCCAAACTTGTTTCCCTTCAATGATTTTGGGAATGTGTTTAACACAAATGGAAATTCCTTGCAAGGAAATAAAAATAAGCACTAGCCCACCAATCTGTCTAGGTCTATAATAGATGTCCCATGCTACTCTATGAAAGCCTTTTCTACCTTCAAAAATTTCCCAAAGAAAGTCTAGTAACAAATTTCAAGATTCTTGTAGGAAAATTTAGAATGAGCCCAAAAAGAAAAGTAATAAAGTTCATGGTAAGCATAAATTTAGGTCAAATTTAAAAATTGATTGAGAGAGAGTGATTTTTATAAATCGAATATGAAAGTTTTTTATCCACTTTAACGAAAACATAGTTCCATATCTCAGATTGGGAAGATTGAAAAACAAAAGGAATGCCCAAATGTTTTAATATTTCCTCATGATAAATTTATTTTCACTAATTAGCCTCAAGCTAACTAATTTTAAATCCATAATATTGTGAATAAAATTGAGTCTCGGCCCACTAAATGTTAGAGTCAAAACCCATGAAAATACCCTTTGGGTATTTCATGCTATTGTGAACCATAATTTAATCTACTATATTAGTAAGAAATGTGACATCAATAAAATGGCCCTTACAAAATTGGTCTTGAGGTGAATGGTGTAGATAAATTCCTTTAACTAGTGCTAAGCTAGTAGAATCCCCCCTAAAATAGTTAAACCCTTTCATAATTAAAACATAAAAAAGGAGTTGAGGGGAAACCTTGTGTGATGGATCAGATAAGACAAAAGTTATCAAGACCATTAATGGTGAGAGAAGAAGAATCATCTTAAAATAGAGTCTATACAAAGTGAAAAACCTATGACAAAAACACAATGATTGCAACATAACAAGAATCAAGGGCTATTAAATCCTATCACATGCCTTTTCAAAGTCAGTTTTAATAAATAAATCTTTTTGCTTGGATGTGTGAATTCATTCCACCGCTTCCTAAACTGTAATGATGTTATACATGATATATTACCTTAAATAGATCTATTTTTTCTCTAGCCTAACCACTAAGAGAAGTGTTGACATTCAAAATTTAAATGATTAACCAATCTACTCATTTACATATCATGAATGTCAAAATAAAATATTACTAGTCTAATCATAGAGACCTACTAACTAAAATATTAGCACATAGGCATGCACAAGGGGAATTTAAGTGTCAAAAATTTAAGATTTCAAATTTATAAAATGAACTTAACAAAATATAGAAAATCAATTATCAATCCAAAGTAACTATCAGCTCAAGTTTTGAAAATTTAATAATAAAAGGATATAAATCAATATAGATTCGAAAATTATCCGTCAAAATAATTCCCAATCAGAGTCAACTATTTATATGAGCATGTATCACATCATTTCAATTTTAGATTCCAAATTTTTAATTATCCATATCTGATAGAGTGGAGTGTATAGTAAAAGACAACCTCTTAGAGGGTCGAAATGAATATAATTGAATATTTCAATGTACATATATTCTATATCATGCATATTTATCTTTGTTTCTCATTCATCATAATTCATCTTAATTTTAACTAAAATCAATTAAATAGAATAGGATTTTTTTTTGTAAATTTAAGAAAATAAATAAATGCTCAAAAGAAAACTAAGGATACTACAAAAAGGAAAATAAAATAAAGGAGAGGACACTACTTAAAATAAGAAAAGTGTTCAGAAATACTCAAAAATAATAGAAACTAAATTTACACAAAGTACATTAAAATTAGTAAAAATATACATATTAGAGAAAAAAGAAAGTACAAAATAAAAAATCAAAATACTATTGGTTATTGAATTGATGCTAATAATAAATATAGTGATATGTGTGGTGAGTTGCATGGTGAAAGAGTGTCAAGAAAGGGTGATAGTGGAAATTGGGCACCTCTAAATTTTGCTCATCTAGGCACATTATTTCTTGAAAAGGTTTAGGTTTTGTTTCAAGTGCATCCTAGACTTTTCCTTCCTCTATTTTTGATTCGATCCAAGATGAATCCCCAAGGGGGGAGTGTGGGTTCACCCCAAAAGATTGATTTCAATCAAGTGGTGGTAGGGGCACCAACTTCATTTTCAGAAGCATAAATTAATTCCCTAATGAAGTCCATAGGGAAGAAGAAGGAGCAAGATCTAGGTAAGGGATACAGAAAACCATACATTCATGGAGTCAAGATGAATCCAATAGCTATGTTTAACCTATCTAATACTAGGAGTACTATTTAAGGGTTATACAGGAGAATCCTTATCTATAATTTTATGTCGGCTCAATTATTCAAAGAAGAGCTGCATGCATGGATAAGAAGGAGGTGGAAAAACAATATGGAGTATGAATTAAGAATTTTTATAGTAGGTTATTTCATGGGTGTCTTTACCAATGAATGAGACAAGGACAAAGTGTTTTGAGGAGGACCATATTTCTTCCATAATGTAGTACTTTTCATGTAATATTAGCATATCACATTTAGGTAAACATAGTATCTTCTAAATATAACATCAGTTTGGATCAAGATGTATGTGCTTTCCACAATAATTTTGGTCCATGTATGTATTTTAAAATATTACCAATATCCTGCTTGCTCTAATATATATTTTTAAGCCGCATTATCTAGATATACTGGAATTTATGTGTAACTTGAGCTCTCATAGCCCATGCTAATTAATATTACCTTAAAAATCATAAGAAATATAATCAATACAAGATCAAGAGTATGAAAGCATCCTGTTCCATTTCAGAAAATGTTATGAATATGAACACCTAATTTGGGGATGCTCACTACTTTAGAAAATTAGTAGTCTTAAAAACATTCATGAAACATATGAAAAAGATTCTAAGGGTTTCATCAAACACAAGAGAAAGAATGTAGTGAAGATTAAAAATAAAATGGTCAAGAAATATATCCCCAACAAGGCTATTAATAAATCTGAGACAAATGTACCCCCATAAGAAGATATGGAAGGAGTCCCATAAACACAACCATATGGAGATAAGGCTAATCAAGAAAAGGAAGATATTACTATAGATTATGGATTTAAAGAAGGCTTGGATAATCTCCTCAAAGAGCTAGAATTATGGATGTAAGATATACAAAGTAAATGAGGGGGACAAGGTCAACATAGAAAATGCAAATCTATAGCAAAAGTATAAATATACAAATATAATTAGGTGAACGTGGATGAAGATAAGGAAATAAAGTCAGGAAGAAATGAGGAAAGTGTAGGAATATCACAAACCTAGAACATGATTAAAAAAAGTAAATGCAGGGAAAACAAATAGAGGGAGATCGAGTAAAAAATAATAGAAAATACTATGGAGGATATTGATGTATGAACTCAATATAAAATTTATATAATATTGATGATCGCCAAGAAAAATAACCTTTCATGATGCAGTTGATCTCTTGGAACATCGAGGGCCTTAACACCACATCCAAAATAAATATTTAAAAATAATAATAAGAGAACACAAATCTGAGCTAATTTTAGTTCAATAAATTAAGCTAAGGTGTCTATAATGTCATTATAGAAGCCTTTCTAGGAATATGGGAAGGGGAGTAGTGGGTAGGAATCTAACAGGTACGTCAAGAGGAATGACTATCCTTTTGTATACCAATGAAATTACTTTGTATCTTTAACAAAATCATAACTAATTTCTAATATGTAATATTGAGGTGAGAAAAAAAATCTTTTACTTTTTGGTAAACTTTTATGGCTCTCAAAATGGCAAGGAGAGAGGGATGACCTGAGAACAAATAGAAAAATAAATGGTAGTAAAGAAGGAGACACCTTAGATTATAGGAGTGGAAATCAATGCCAGGAAGGATAACTTAGAGAAGTAGGGAGGAATGGGGATTGATAATATTAGTGTAGCCTTTCTCAGTTTCATTGTCAATTCGTATCTTTGTGATATCAAAAGAAATAAATTTTGGTTTACATGAAGTAACAAAAGGTTAGAAAGAGATCTCATATTGGAACATCTCAAGTACATGGGTTGAGAACAACTTCATATTAGAGTCTGAGGTGCTTAATACATTAGGTTCAGATCACTAGCTCATCCATACACATATTTAAAGATAAACAACCTTCAAATGTTCCCTTGAGGTCTGAGAAGATGTGGCTGGAGCACCTAGAGCTAGATGAATTTATAACTCCACATTAACAAGGTCCATATAGCTTTTATGGTACAAATACGTAAACTTTTTTAGTAAAAATTGAAAGCTCTAAAAATTTCTCGAAGGAAATGGAATGAAGTTACCTTTAAAAATATCTTCTAGGAAAAGATAGAACTAGAAACAAGAAGTGAGGAGATCCAAGGAAATTAGATGGATGGGGATATCTCCCTGAGCTTTAATGGGATGAATAAAAAGTGGCCATATAACTATAGAAAATGTATAAGCATGAATAAATTTATTGGAGATAAAATGGATAAAATAAGTAGACAAGAATGCTAGTTTCTTCTACCTCGCATGCACGATCAGAAGGTAAAAAAATTACTTTAGCAAACTAGAAATCTTGGAAGCTATGAATTTTTTTAATCATAAGGAAATTAGAGACCTTATTTTCATGTATTAGAATGATATGTTAGGTCAGTATAATGATGGGAACCATTCTATATAAGACAAGTTTTAGAGTCAGAATCCTAATTTGGTCTCTGATTTATAAAAGTGAATGTTTCTTAATGATATATATTTGGAGGAAACCAGAATGATAATATTTTAAATGGTAGGAGACCATACACCTGGGTCAAAATGATTCCCTACTCTCTTCTTTCCTCAATTCTAGGATATCATAGGGGAGGAGGATAGGGAAGTGGTGCAATAATCGAAGGACTCCCAGGGGATTCTTAAAGCACTTAATATGACCTTCCTAGTGCTTATTCTTAAAAATCCAATAGAAGGTCTCCTGAAGATTTTTGACATATATCCTTATGAAATACTATCCATTAGATCATTTCAAAACTCATCACAAATAGTCTTCAATGTCTCCTACCAAAATTGACTTTAGTTAAACACGAAGGTTTTATAAAAGGTAGGTACATTTCAAATGGCATAATTATACTGCATGAGGTTATTCATTCCCTAGAAGCTAGTAATAAGATAGGAATGTTAGTAAAACTTGATAATTTCAAGGCCTATGATAGAGTTAACTGGTCTTTCCTAGATGGGGTTCTTGAAAGATTTATATTCAGTCAAGCTTGGTGAAGTTGGATATGAAACTGTTAGTCCTCCCTTAATTTCCAAATTATGGTTAATGGATCCCCAGAAGGTTTTTTCTTAGAATCCATATGATTAAGGTAAGTGGTTCCAATCTCTCCCTACCTATTTATCCTAATTGTTATGGCCCTTAGTAGACACATCTTGGCTCTCAGTATATAAGGTAAAATAAAAGGCATTAAAGCAACTAATGAAGAAGAGGATTTTACTCATCAACAATATATGGACAACACCATGCTCTTTGTTAACCCATCCTAGCAAGAGGTTAAATAAATCATAGATATGTTATCAAATTATGAAAAAGTATCAATCCATATGTCCAATAACATAAAATCCAAGATCCTCTATACTAATATGTCCCCTAATCTTCAATCCTTCCTCAATAGGTACTTGGGATTTGGAATATTCCCCTATCTAAATGTTTATTTAGGTTTTCCTCTATTCTATGGGGCTGGAGAAAGAAACTTTGGGAGAAAGTGATAAAAAAGTTGAGAAGTAAAATTGGTAGATGGAAGGGTAAATATCTATCTTGTGCTAGCATAATCATCCTCATCAAATTTAATGTTCAAGAATCAACTAATTATTGGTTATCTATATTGAAGGATCTTGTAGCTATTATCCATGAAAAATAAAAGACTCTCAAGAATTTCCTTTGGCAAGGTACATGGGATAAAATAAAATTTCCCTTATTAGCATGGAAGAAATTTTGTAAACCCATTTCCTAAGGAAGATTAGGCATAGGTTTATTGTTGCTAAATTCTTTTGGATAATAGATGCTAATCTAGGAGAAATATGGAGTGAGGTGCTTCAATGTAAGTATTTGGATTCCAGGACCCCACATAAAATTTTTATGGTGGGGGATTTACCCATAGGTTCCACTATTGGGGATAATATGAGGGAAATTAGGGGATTATTATTTAAAATAATTATTATTAATGTTTGAAATGGGTAAGTAATGGAATTTTGGGAGGATAGATGGATCTATTAAAACCCACTCAGACTAGATCCTGATGTAGGTGGAGTAAGAGAAGAGAGGATCATGATTCAACCTCAAAGGATTCTAGAAAATGATTTTTGAGGGTATGTAAAATCGTAATATAGGAGAATCAAGGGTAGGTATTATTATCAAAGATAACAAGGGCCAAATATTTTCCTTTAAAGTAGTCTATACTGGGAACAAAATTAATAATATTGTTGAGGCTAAAGGTTTGGTCTTGGGTTTGAGACTAGAAATTGAAGCTAAGATAAGGAGACTTATAATGGAGGGTCACTCAAAATTATTTATTTATGCCTTGGAGAAATAAATTAATTGTAATTGTATGATATACAACATAATATAAGAAGTGAAGATGATGAAGGTTTACTTTGAAGTTCTCCAATGAAATCGCATTCCACATGAAGAGAACAAGGTTGCTGATTGGCTCACTAACTTAGGCATATCTTTGAATGAAATTGATAAACAAGTAAATATGGAAACTATCTCCTATCATGATTATTTAAAGCATTTTAAAAGTATTATAAATTCACGATGCAAAGAAGAAGAGTGGGAAAAAGAAAGGTTGTTCAAGAAAATACTAAGGAGTTTTCAATTTCAAAAAAGGAGGGAGAATATAAGAAGGAATGTAATGTTTTTATTCTAAAAAATATTAAATAAAATAGTGGGGTTTGCATGCATCATGCATGAAATTCCATATTAAAAAGCTACGTAAAGGATAAAATTGCATGTAAATTCAATGAACTTGTTAAAGGAATGCCTATTCTTTTTAAAAATTTTGTTTACGCTAGATTCTCAAGGAAGAATTTAACAAGTTTGATTATTACCAAAGCTAGCTTATTGTTGTATTCATAAGTTGCCTTATTGGTATTTTTGATATCAATAAAAATTTTATGTATGTATGTATGTATGTATGTATGTATATACACATACATAGGTCATTAAGACCAACACAAAAAAGATTGCATAAATTTTAGAAATCAGAATATAAGGATAAAATTTTATAGATAAATCTGGTCTAAACATTATTTCTATAAAATTATGGTTATAAATTTACAAGGTAAGGAGATACCATTCATAAAAACACATAGAGTGTTCATTATTTGATGGAAAATTACATAGTCATAATCCACATGTAACTACAATTTCCAACGTCCCTAAATACTTAAACTAAATAAATATTGTAATATAATTTGACTATAATGATAATATATACTAGATATAAATGTGTGTATCATGGAAAACTCATCCAGTAGAAAGTTTTTCCTTTGGTCTTCCTAAAAACCATGATCTAACTTAAAAGAATGTTCTCACATAAATTTTCAAGTAGATGAAAAATTAAAGAGCAAAGTTATTTGTTATAATAGGTAGAATATTTTGTAAATAAGTACAAAATAAGATTTTTTTTCAATATTACAAGGGATAAGAAGTCCCTAATTTATTATCAAGAGAAGCTCCATTTACTAAAAATTTGGAAAAAGGTAGAAAATTTAATATTTAAAATTTTGCAAATTAAAGATTGTTTTATGGGGGTGTTTTAATAACATAGAAATAATATATAGTTGACTAAATATTTAACGTGAGAAATAGAAATTTAAAATAGAGAACATAATAATAATAATAATAATAATAATAATAATAATAATAATAATAATAATAATAATAATAATAATAATAATAATAATAATAATAATAATAATAACAAGCATATGTGATTAAATAGACTCAAATTTTAATCACTTCTATATACTAGAAGTAGTGAACATCAAGAAAAATTTAACGTTGAACATTTTGTTATGAAGGAGATAAAAATATTGAATGAAAGATAAACATAATAAAAATAATCAATCACCAACCACAATGTCTTATCGAATCTTCTTATAATAATCTTTGAAAAATAATATAAAGTTTCCTTCATTCTTTCTGTAATGCAAATATTTTCTTTCTCATCAAAAATACTTGTTTACAATGAAAAAATAGGAATATTTAGCTTTGAGGGTGAGTAAATACCTCATAACTTCATATAAATACCTTTTTAAGAAAAGGTTTCTATTATCTTATCCACTTTTTGAAATTATTTCATAAAGTAAAAATAAAGATATTTCAAATTATGATAATTTTATGAAAAATTATAAAAAATAAATAGAAAAAATAAGAGAGATAATTAAAGGAGAGAGAGGTAAGAAGCATAAGGTTTTATTTAATGAGTTATCAATTGTCTCAAAGTGACCATCTTCTCTTGCTCCCTAGTTTGTATTGATTTCAACCTGAATGCTCTAAAATTTTCAAACATTACACAAATTTATTAATGGTTTTGAATAATTGTATTTGAGAGCCTAGTTAGCCAAGAAATAATCATCTCATTACTAATTAATTATTTTTTAAGAATATGGGAAGATTTATATTGCATCTGGTAAGGGCACTATGGATATCACTCAACTAGTTCATGGCCTCCAGATTGAAATTATCTGCAATGAATAATATTTGTCCTGATATGAGAATTTTATCATCAAAATGGGCCATATATTGTAAACATATGAATATGTTCTTCAACATTTCACTTTATTTAAAAAAAAAATTCATTTCTTCTGAGATCTAAATTTTATCTTCATGTAGAAATCCATATCCTATTGTTATTTCACTAAATAATTTGAGGCCATCAATGACAAGTATCTCAACCCAAATTTCAATCACTCTTCCATGATTATTATATTTATGAATGTTTGAACCAAAATTATCATCAATGGGAACAAATTCTAGAAGTGAATCCATTGGAACACTATCTTGACTCATAAATGTATTTATGTGTGTTGAAAGTTAAGTAACTATTCCTCAATTTGTTAATAGGTCTACTTCCCAAATTATTTTATTTTGAGTAATTTTTCTATAGTGATTTAGAAATTATTAATATGCACTTCATGGGTAGATTCCCCAATATGTATTCTACTCAAGCTATAATATATTGTTGTCATATCTTCTTCATCTTTATTAGTTAAAGGATTAGAAATTTAAATAAACAATGCACCTAAAGGTTCAAATATCAATCCTAAAGTTTTCAAAACATTTTTAGGTGGTGGTATTTGCAAGAGATTGGATACTACATAAAAATAAAAAATAGTAGCCTTTAAATGACTTTTCTTCCACTTGCTTGTTATATGATGAACCCAAGGGAAGAATGAACTAATCAAAGAAATGACAAGTTGAGTATTGTATGCCTTAGATGACCCAATTAAATAAATATATTGTTGAGAGGAATGTTCCAAAATACCCTATAATATAAAATTATTGTGGGAGTGGTGAAGTAGGAGGGGGATAAGGAAGTGGAGGAAGTTGTCCACCATGAGGATGAGATGTAGTGGAGACATGATAAAATGAAAGAGGTTATGGAAGTGCAATGGAGTAAAAAAAAGGCACTTACACAAGATCAATATGAGATACAAGTTGTGCTTGTGTTGAATCAATAGAGGAAATAAAAGGTAATTACACTAGAATAGTACAAAAAACATGAGATGTTTGAATTAAGCCAATATAATATGTAATCAGTGTTACCGATAAACCCAAGTCAGAATCAAGGAGATATTAAGCCATTTTTTAAATGAACAAAGAATGATATGATTATTTTGAGGATGGATAATCACTTGAAGAAACTAACAAAGGAGATACACACCTCTTAATGAAAAGTTTCCTAGGTATTTTTATAGGTACATTGGCAAAAATTAATTTGGAAGTTTTTTCTTCTTTATATCCTTATCAATTCCTTCACTTGTTACTTTAATTGGCTAAGGTGTTTTTGTATATATGTTATTGATAGACTATTGAGTAACATGGGCTAACTTTTATTGTTTATAGATTTTGGAATATCCAATATCCTTTTAGCTTCCTTCATCCATATACTCAACAAATTATTGTTAAACTGGGGCCCTTGATCTTTCTAGAATAATTTTTTTTATGTTCATTCAAATAAAAATATTATTTGATTGACAAAGTAAAAGTGTAATAGGTAAAATATGCACTTTATAAAATATATGATCGATTGTGTGTAATTCATCATCTACAATCTACTAAGTCACCCATCCTAATATGAATGCTTTCATTTGTTCCAAGGTCATCCTTGGATAGTAATTTATTTTTGACCTCAAATTTATCTTCATAATCTTATAAAGAGTTTTCAAATTGTAGGAAATTAAGGTATCCAAGACTAAACAAGATGTTGTTTTCCAAAAAACTCTTATTGTCAAAGGGGGATAATTTTATGACATTTCATTGGAAATTAAATCATGGATTTTTTAATATTGGAGTTATATCAAGATGATTTACACATATAATAAATTAGACCAATATTATTTGATTGATTTTCAAATACAGTAACTCAAGCAAATAATTTTTGTGTGTTCACTCAAATCAAAATATTATTTTATTGACAAAGCAATAAGTGTACAAGAGGTAAAAGATGGACTTTATTAAATAGATGATTAAACATTTATGATCCATATTCTACAATCCACTAAGTCAACCATTCTAATATGAATGCTTTCATTTTTTCCAAGGTCATCCTTGAATAGTCAATTTTTCTAACCTCATATTCATCTTCATAATCTTTTGAAGAGTCTTTGAATTTCAGGACATTTAGGTATCTATGATCAAGAAAGATCTTATTCTTCAAAAAACATTTACTATCAAAGGGAAATCTTTTTTTATGACATTTAATTGGAAATTTAATCATGGATTTCTCAATATTTGAGGTATCTCAAGATAATTTTCCAATACAATGACTCAGGGCAATATGAAATCAGATTCCCCCATATGTTTCTCATCACTATTTTTTTAAAACTCACTTAATTTCTTTTATAACTCAATGAGAATGATTTTTTTTTTGTGTATCTCATAAATTTCTATGGGAGACCCAAGAACCCTCCAACTCTAATGTATGTGAATATGTGAAATTAGATAAAGTAACCTACATATTTCTTTACCAAGGTAACAAATTCATTTAAAATTCATGCATTTGTGTTTTCCTTCACATTCATCATAACTAACATAGTGAAAACATCATTCACACTTCTAAATTTTTAATTTCCTTGCTAATAACTGAGTTGTGGCGATTTATCATATATTATCTTCTGTGGGAAGTCTTGTCCTTCCATTTTCAATCATAGCCACTATCTCAAATCAATAATACAATATATCAATTCTAAATTCATATATAATGATTTAGTTGAATCAATCCCTATTAAGTGATCATGGATATTTTAACTTATTACCTCTCCACATTTAATGAAATGTTTTCCCACACAAACAATATTGATGTAGAGACACATCCATTGGAGAAATACCAAGGGTTTGAATTTCCTAGAGATCTATTCACTAGAGTTATGATATAGGATAATTATTCATGAAGTTATCCCCTAGATAGGGCCTTAAGAAGTTTTGATGGTCCTCTTATTTTTTTCTTAATCTAACTTTGGTTGATCATGTTCAAACATTTATCATTATTTTGGTTTCAATAGTTTAATGTAATATTATTATTTATATCTGTTATTTCATAATGCCTAGGGATCTTGAATATTGTATTGATTGATTAGATATCAATATGTTAGAGAGTATTTCCTCAATCCATGCAGATAATGAAGTATGTTTTTAGATTAAACTATGTGAGAAATTTTTGCATATTTCCATAGTCCATAAAGATAATGATGCAAAAATTTATCAGTTAGTTTAATCTATAAAAATAATTCATGATTAGAAAATTTGATCTATCTCTTGTAGGTCATAGTACTTGACACAAGTTATGACCAAATGAACACATTGGGAAGATGTGGGAAAACTAGTTGCATGTGCAATCCTAATATAAAAAAAGTGTTGTCTTAACATATTTATTTTTCCATCTACCATCCTCTGCTAAAATTATTCAATATATATGTGTCTTATATCATCTTATAATATTTTATAAACATTTTTATTAGGAACATAAAAACCCCTAAAAACACAAACAAAACAAGTTTCCTCTCAAGTATAGTTTTTCTTCATTGTGTTATTTTATTATTCTTCAAATGTTGGGGTTTGTAAAGTGAAATAATGTAAATTAATAGTCATAACTCACTCAAAACATAAGCTAGGAGAATTACATGCGCAAAATTTAGTGACATGGTATATCTATAAATGCAATTTTTAGCTTCCAATAGACTATTTTAGTTACCCTATATATATATGAACTTATTATATATAATAAATGATATTAATATTATATTACTAGGATGAAAAATGAAGATGGCTTCAAATTATCTAGTAATTTATTAATTGAATGTAAATTTGGTGAAATTGCATTAAGGAAAGGCATGTAATCATTCATATAACATTCAACAACTCTATATTTGGTGGTATCCTATACACCCATCTCATTGAATCCAATGATAAAGAAGCCAAGTGTTATGGCCATCAGTAGATATTAGCCGAGCTAAAAGAGAACTACACCTTTCCAAAAAGTGGGATTATAGGCGGATATTAAAACCTTACACAATTACATATTCTGAATTATATGGTAAAAAAACATGAAGTAAATCATGGGATTGAATCAATGTGAGTCTTGGCCAGTGCAGTTACTATGGGTTTTGAGTGTTGCGTTCATTTAGATTTGGTTGTTGATCAAAATTATAAGTCAATAATTTGAAACCCAAACATAAATCTTACTGATATGAGCTACATTTTCCATGCATTTTATTTAAACAACAATAGCTTTCACTTTCTTGTATAGTTTGTGCATGTGTATTCAATACAAAAATAGTATAGTATAATGAAGAAGTGAAAGAAGGCTTAAAATTATCTCAAATGAAAATGTAGTATTGTTTGGATGTAGGCGTGGTGAAGAGACTCTAAAGAAAAAAAATAAAAGTAATAATGTGAATGTGAATGAGAGGTTATCGGTGAAGAAAAACTTAAATAAGGCACTTAAAAATATTCAAATGAAATTACATACTAAATATATTTATTTTATGTCTATGACAAACCAATTTCTTCTTCAATATCTTCATTTTCGATAGACGAGAATTTTTTTCTCCAAACTACAAATTTTTGTTTTCAACCATCAATCATAGAAATAATCGGCAAGGTCAGACTTTCATAATAATAAAAATGAAGATAACAATAGCACATCTCTCTCTTTTTAAAGACCTACCAATCTCCACGAATAAATAAAATAATGAAAAAGTGTATTTAGAGAGTTTTTAATTATTATTAGCTTCCCGATCATTTTTTAATATATTGTAATTTTAATTTTCAATAAAGAGTTAAACGAGTTGTTTTTATTTATATAGTTCTTTCACATGTATAATAATAATTTATATATGTATTTAAATTTCACATTTTCAAAATAATTTAATTTAATTATCTGTGTTCATTTTTTAAATAATTTTTCATATAATTTAATTTGATTATTTGTATTTATTTTTATGACTTTTAATTAATTTTTCTAAAAAATTTAAACAATTAAAAATTTGAAATTTAATTTGATTGAAGAATTATAATTATATGAATACATGAATTTGTTAAAATTAAAACAGTGATTGTATGAGTGCAAGTATTTTGTAAAACAAAGCTTCACGTCTATATTACCAATGCCCGAGAAATATATCTCAACAATACCATATTTAGAGATATGTCTGATTATTAAAAGTCAATTTAAAAATAAAAATAAAAATACCTTACACGCGACATAAATCTAACACTGGTGAGTTCCTCAACATGTAAATGCCTTGTCCATAATTAAGATCAAATAACTCAAATTAAAAATGTGTTAGAATAAATATTTTATAATTAACATTTCAAAGAATATTTTATAATTTTATATAACATTATATTTTTTTCATTTAAATTTTTCCTAATAACATGTTAAATTGCAATCACTGTCACATTAGAGAATAAATTTGATGGTCGACCCATCCTTCAACACTGCCCTTCAAATATCATAATAGCTCATTATAAGAGGAAATATAAAATATTTAATATATATTTTTCCTTTAAAATACCATAATAACTTATTACAAGAGGAAATATAAAATATCTTTTTTCGTAAACATATATAAATTTTAACAATCTGTCAAAACTTGCACATAGTATAGTATGAAGCCTTAAATAGTATTTACGATTTTTAAAAAATTAAATACAAGTATTTGGCTATGGAATTTGATTTTGGGTAGTCGTTACGTTTTTTCCTAAAAGTGAGGATTATTTTTTTAATTATTCAATTTTTATAATCATATTTATTTTTAAATAAATCTGGTTTATATATATATATGTATATATATATATATGTATATATACATATATATATGTATATACATATATATATGTATATACATATATATATGTATATATGTATATATATATGTATATATATATATATATGTATATACATATATATATGTATATACATATATATATGTATATACATATATATATGTATATATATATATATATGTATATATATATATATATATATATATATATATATATATGTATATATATATATATATATATATGTATATATATATATATATATATATGTATATATATATATATATATATATATATATATCTTAATTTTTAATCTTACATATATGTTTGGCACTAAATGAATTTAAATATAGAATCCGCGTCGACACAACAACATACACTAGGCATGAGGTAATCACTTTTCACAATTGTTGTTTTGTCATCTAGTGGCACCAATTGATAGTGGGTTAACTAATTCCTTTTTGAATAAACCATCATTGGGAAGTAGGTACACAAGATAGTGACAACTTATTAAAGGCAACGTAGTGGAGATGATTTAATGAGTACCTCTAGCGCTAGCTCAACAATTGATGTGATCCATTCCCCATGATTCTAAGACACTCTGAAACTCTATAAAAACATGTTGAGTCTGGTAAATGAGAAAGGGAGGATTGGAGAAGCAAAGCCTTGGTGGATTGGTTCTAGGTGTTATATTAGCCATTAGAACTTAGATTTAGTTAAGGATGCCCTTAATACTCCCCTTTATAATGCCCAAGCTTGCTTGTGAGCCTTTGGGCCTTTGATATCTCAAGACAAGATTTTTGTTGAACTCTATTAATGATGAAAGCTTTGTGCAATGTTTTATGGATTAAATGCTTAAGTCTATAGTATTTATGTTGAGTTCTTGCAAGCTTCTAACCTAACTCATCTATGGCATGCCTGTAGTTCATGAGGACTCCCACACGAAATATAGGAAAAATATAAGTATGAGTAAGACCCTGTGCCTCATAATGACACCTGCATCTAAGCATGAACCTAGCCTAAACCCCTCAATGAGGTACCCAATGACCCCTCAAGTGCCTAAATGCTATTAAGCCAAGGTTACCAAAGGATTTCACTCATGAAGCTATAGACCTACTTTATGTCCACCTCCACCTAATAGATAACCATTTTACCACAACCTAGGATGGCTTTGGCCAATGAATGGACCACCACAATCACACTAACTAAAATCCTTGAAGGATAGAATTACACCATGGCACAACTAGCCTAATATAAACCCCTGTCCCTTCTCTATTTCACTTCAAGTGAGAACATGATGTTTGTGCCATATGTGAAGTGATGTCATCATAGTTGAGTGTCAAATGTTGAGTGCTATAGGATTAGTCAAGACTTGTACCTTGTTGAACACAACCTAAATCTCACCTAAATAGCTAGATAAGGGCCTGACTAGGCCCATGACTGAAAAACCTAATTTTATATAATAATTTGGTTATGTTGTCAAGAAGTGTTGAATTTTGTTGCTAAAATGGTGCACTAGGATAATGCTCAGAATCTTCTTTGAGAACATCGAGTGCTGGCTGAAAAAGGTAAAAGATAGCTTTGTAATGAGGAATCCAACTTGTATAGGAGAGAACCCAAGGAAGTGGGTCTATAACCACTTTTATGATGTCCTATACAAGGTTTTCTTTTGTGAAATACCAAGGCAAGTATATCGATGGTTGGTTATGTATGTGACACATAGAAGTTAGAGCTATGAACAATGCCTCAAGTGGATGAAAGAGTGCCTAGAAAGGCATGAGAACTTAGATTTCACTTGGACTAGAGTTGTAGACAAATGGTGGCAAGGGGCACTAAACAATTACATGCTTAAGTTCATAGTATCGGTATACTCCTAACTTGAAGAATTAAAATGTCAATTTTTGTGCAAACCCATTGGCACATTTGTGAAAGAACTTAACACTGAGCTCAAGAAATTGATCTTTTATTATGACTTTGAAATAATGAGGATGGAAGGTTAAAGTCCTCTCACATATGAGCAGTATAACTAAAAAGAAGAGGATATGTAGGGGAGGTGCAATGAAAGGAGATGATAAAAGTAATACTTGAGAGATTAGGAGATAGGATTATAATAAGAGTAGGTGTTGGATGATGGAATATCTAGAACTTTGAAGTGCTAAAAGGACCCATAGTGAGTGGGAAGGCCATGGAGAAAGATATCTTGAATGGAAACAATGCTCAGAGGAAGGAACCCTTGAGGCCATAAAAGAAGCTCCATAGCTGAAAGGTGAATGCTCAAGGTCCCTATAGAAATTAACCATTGGATATGTGTCAGATACACCTACCCCCTTTAAACTTATGGTGCAAGATCATGGGATGAATCCCCCATAAGAAGATAAAATATTGACAATTGACTTCATTATCAACTTAGAATAAGACTGGTTTGTAGATTTGGACCATAAATTTATGATTGAACAAGTTATTCCTTACGAGGAGATAAGGGAGGATGCCTCTAGACCTTAAGGTGCTAGCTCGATTAGATAGAACATGAGCATAAGCACCTTAGCCCAACTAATTTTAGCTGCACATCTTGGGTAAAAACTTAGAAGAAGTGGCCCTATATAATTAGTCAGTAGTACAATGCCATCATCCTCTCAGCACCAACAATAACCATGAGACTAGTGCCTTCTCTAGTGGTTGGAGGCCTTAGAGGACTAACACTAGGATAAGTACCAGGGGGACAAGTGCCTTAGACAATGACTACTCCCCCTCCCTAAATTTATTATGAGGTGACCACACGTTTACTTGAGTATCAATGCATAGAGAATGTCATATAGCAAGTGCTCAAGTGTGAATTATAATGGCACATTCAAAGAATAACCTAGTTTGAGCACAAAGGCAACCCAATTTATGATAATCTTGCTTGATCTTGACCATACTTGGTATAGTAAATTTTATCCTAACTAGGAAATGGTTGATTATGACACCCTGAAGAGAACCATCTTTAAGGAATTCAATATACCTGAGTTTGAGTTGCAGAGCATTTTCACACTTAAGCAGATCAACCATGGATTATCAGAGAGTGTGCACTTATATGATGTTATATTTAAAACTCTCTTTTCTAAGCTCCCTTACAATATTCACCCTTCCCAACATGCACAATTGTTTGTTGGAGGATTGCTAGCACCTTGTAGAAGGGCATTGTCCATGAGAACATTCACAGATGCTTAAGAAGCACTTGAAGCCATGTTCATAACCGAGGTGGTGTGGAGCACTGATATAGGAATTAGACCCTTCATGGAGGTAAAGATTACATTTATGGTCTCCCAACTAAAAAATTTGACAACTACTTCATCACAATATTCTCAAAGTGGGTTGTGGTATACTGATTACAAGGTGGAAGGCCATAATAAAAACAACTACCCTCAAAAGAAAGTGTGCACACTGCTTCTCAATTAGAATTCTGTCATGAGTTGCATGATGTTTAAAAATTTTGTTTGTTATAATGCACTAGTCAAGTTAACACAACCCTCTATTGTAAGTTGTGTGATGCCTACATTCACACCATAAATGACTGCGAGGTAATTGATGAGATGCACCAAAATATTGAGAGACGCACACAACAGGAAACTACAACACCCAAAGGGAAGGAAAACTAAGGAAATGAGGGTTATGGCCATTAAAATGATAGCTATGGGAACCAAAGAGGTGCTAAAAGGTGAGGTATAGTACATGGTGGAGGAATATTCCCACTTTGATTATGTTCTAAGTGCAAATCGATCAAGCACTATCAATATGAATACCTGATGCATCTAATAAGTAGGTATTGTCATGGACTACATCCAATCGAGGAATGCCTAAATTATATTAAAAAATGACCTAAGGTAGGCTTGACATGGATAGGGTTGCAAAGATAATTAGGTGTGAGTATAAAGAGGTAAAATGGTATCCAAAGGCATATCCAACATGCACAAAGTTAATCAAACATTTAAGTAACTACTCAGAGTGGACTCACCACTCAACTCCCAGTTACACCAATACAAAAGTTGCATTTGGAATAAGGTATGACAATATTTTCTAAATTCATTATGTATCTACAACCTAAATCCATGTATTATCTAGACCTTGCATGCCAGAAAGACATATTACAACAAGTTATGAGTGTGATCTAGAACCTGCAAGGAGAACTCCAACTAGTGCAAGATTTAGAGGTGCAAGTTGCTACCTATCACAAAAGGGATGGTCAAGAGGTTGAAGTTCAAGATCTTATGAAGATATTGCACCTCCTATAAATAGAAGGGATACTTCCCCTATTAACTAACTTACTTATTGAACATGCAAGATAGTGATTAGTTAAAGTTGTCACATCATGAATGGAAAGGGCATGAGAGGTTAGACATGCATCAAACATGGAGTATGATCAAGAACTCCTGGTACCATCAATGGATTTTCCATCCATGAGGTCCTGATCGACATAGGTTCTGAGGTCAATATCTTGACCAAAAACACATGGAAGAAGATGGGTAGGCTAGCCTTGAGGCCTTCTCCCCATGTACTCTTTATGGCCAACAAGATTCCATCACAATTGATCAAAATTTTGAAGGGTACCATTGTAGATATTATGGGCACTAAATTCCACACTAAATTCAAGGTAATCAAGTTGAAAACATGATAACTATCCAATTATTCTAGGAAGGCCATGTTTCTATGCCAATAATGTTGATATGCGCTTCAAGAAGTTATATATGATCTTCAAAAATGGAAAAAAAGGGTAGTTATTACCCTTTCAAGTGACCAAGGACCTCTCTATGTGAAGATTATTTATATATAGGATGAGATCAACCATATATATAATGTCATAGTGTAAGGCACTGAGAATCTCGACCATTCTAATAAATTATTTCTCTATTGGGAAAATGGGCAATAAACCTTGGACACCATTGATGTCACTTATGATTGATGGATTGAAGAGGCTTATGAGGCTAGTAGTCATAGCTGTTGATTGGTGGATGCAAAGGTGCCTAAGCCTATGAAGACTGGTTAGGTCCATATTGATCATGCTCTGAAATAATGGGTCCTGTACCATATGAAGAAAGGAAATAATGTACTTCACTTGAGAAAAGGTAAGATTGTAGTGCTCCTAAAATTTTAAGGGATCAACCTAGTAGGAAGGTATGCCCATGACCTTGAATCATGAATCCCAAAAGAAATAGACAAAATGGGCACCCTAGTGTATAACTTGAGAATCACTATCATGCATTAGCGGGCAGCATAAAAATGTAACTTGCTAACCTGGACATAGGTAAAAGTGGCCATTTACACTAGATTTAGAAGGAGTAACAAGAATTTGCATATATCAATGTACTTTGGTGACCTTAATATCATGGTCTATGTGTACTTATGTGAAGAGATATGGACTGACTATAGCATGACTTCCATAAAAAACATATGGGTGCACATCTTTTAAAGGATATCTATAGACATGGGTGTGAGCATCGTATGTAGTCAATGAGACACATCGAGAGACAACTAATTAGGATGACCTTAAGGAGAATTTTTTGCACACATTCTTCTTTTCCTCATAGAACTTAGAGTTGATTAAGGCACTGCAAGTAATTCAAAGGGTGATGTTTGAAAAAAGGTTGGTGCTCCTGACTTTCTTTGAGGAAGAAACACTCAATAATGAGTTGAGTGAAGAATAAGATGAAAGTTAGAAGGATCATTACTTAAAAAGCATTGATCGATAAAAGAAATATTATATGCCAAGTAGATGATAAGGATCCCAGCAAAGAAGACCCCACTCATCTTCTTATAGGGACAACATAAGGAACTTGGAAAGTCAAAGAATCACACCAAAATAAGAATGAAGAATGCCATGCCTCACTGAATACCATCAAAGTGGACATCAACATAGAAATAGAGCCAAAGATGGATACTCTAGGTACTTGTTGGTCTGATGCAGAGCTGGCATGCATCGTAGACCTCTTGAAGGAATTGCAATACTTGTTCCCCCTGACTTATCAAGATATGAAGGGAACACACCCATTACATGGTAAGATGAGCATAAATCTAATTGATGACACAAAATTGGTTAAGAAATTCCCCTACAAAATGATTCCCAACCTCTATGCCAAGGTTAACAAATAAATCCATGCAATGCTAGCTACAAGGGTCATTTACCCTATGTAGGAGTCCAAGTGGGTGAGCTTGATGGTGATAAACATCAAGAAGGATGGGCACATTCACATTTACATCGATTATAGAGTGTTGAACACCACATACATCAATGACCCCTTCCTGACTCCATTATTTGATCTAGTTCTAGAAGGAATCATAGGCTACAAGATCTACACCTTCACTGATGGGTTTTATAGATACAACCAAGTCCATATTGAGGAAGAGGATAAGCAAAAAATAACCTTTATAACTTAATGGGTATATTTTACTTATAATGTGATGCCCTTTGGACTCAAGATTATGTTATCCATGTTCTCAAAAATGGTGATCACAATATTCAAAGACATTATCCATGATTTCCTTTAGGATTACCTAGATGATAATACAGTGTATGGCCTTGTCAAATACCATTATGATGACCTATGCCTAATGTTTGAGAGGTTAAATAATATTTTTATATCCTTGAACCTAAAGAAGTGTGTCTTTAAAACACCATTTGGAACACTACTAAGGCACATCATCTATAAGGATGGTTTACTCATCGATCCAATGAATATTATGATCATCATTCAACCCCAGATGCCTTGCACACAAAAAAATGTCCATGCCTTTATTGGCTACTATGGATATTATACAAAATTAGTAAGGAGCTATGCAAATTTTGTACAGTTGATAAGAGAGCTCTTGTGCATAGATGACTCATTCTAATGGGGAGAGCACAAGAACATGGCTTTGAGACCATGCAACTTAGATTGGCTATCACACCTATCTTACATTTTCCTGACTAGATGATCTCATTCCATGTCCATATCGATGCTTTTGGCTTTGCGATTAGCATAATATTATCACAAATTGGTGAAGGAAAAATGGATAATCCCATATCATTTTATAACATAAAATTAACAAAGGAAGAGAAGAACCATACTATAATTGAGTGTGAGGCACTTACCATGGTCTATACCCTATAAAAATATAGACAATATTTGTTGGCAACCCCATTTATAATTTTCATAGAGTATGAGGTGAATAAGTACCTTGTGAATAAGACCATTATCCATGGGTGAATTTGTAAATAGGTCATTATATTTTAATAATTTTAGTTCTCCATTATCATCAGGCATGGAAAATAAAACTTGGGGCCAGATAATTTATCTTATATAGACATTAATTATGCAAAAATACCAATTAAGGATGATATATTGGATGTGTAGCTGTATAGAATCTAGTGTGAGCCTAAGTACTTGGTGGAGATATCCACATTTTGAACATTTGGATCTTCACCAGAAATAATGACAATAAAATAAAAGAAATAAATCATAATTCACACCACCCTTTTTCAAGTCATCAATGGGGAACTATACGTACTAGGCTAAGATGAATTTCTTCATCGATGCATGTTGGATCATGAAATGGAATCCATCCTATGTGAGGCACATTAGGAGATAATAAGAGGTAATTTTGCAATATACACAATGATGTGTAAAGTGTTGCACTTAGGCTTGTGGTGGCCAAGTCTGTTTCGAAGGATTACACCAAGGCATGTAGTATATGCCAGCACATAGGGAAGCCCAACCACCAGGATGAGATTCCTCTCATTACCATTATTGCCCAAGAATCATTTAAGAAATTAGCCATTGATTTTATTAGACCCATTACCCTCTTAGCATGAGGTACATTCTAATAACCATTGAATATTTCACTAAGTGGGTCGAGGCTGCACAAACGAAAAACTACACAACCACTACAACCACAAGGTTCATATGGGAGAAAATCATAAGCCACTATGGGTTCCCACTAATCTTGACTAGTGACAGGGGCACACACTTCATTAATGAAACTATGTGGATATTACTAACAGAATACATAGTGGCACACCATAAGACAAAGCCTTACCATCCCCAAGCAAATAGCATGTTGAGTCATTCAAAAAGGTCCTAGGGATGTGCCTCAAAAAGATATGTGATGTGGGTTGCAAAGATTGGGATGATCGAGTGTCGATAGTGTTATGGGCATATCACACAACTTAAAAGAACCTAAACAAGGCTACACCATTTCAAATGGTATTTGGCACTAAGGCAGTCCTGTCGATGGAATTCTTAGTGTCATCATTTTGTATCATGTACACTAGTCAGCTAGATGACCAAGATTAATTAAATGTAAGGTTGGAGGACCTAGATCACTTTGATGGGGCATGTGCCCAAGCAAAGTGGAGCCAACATATGAAAAAAGTTTAAAAGAATCTCTTCTATGATAAACATATCAAGCACAAGGTGGTAACAAAAGGGGCACTAGTTTTAATCTATGACTCCAATTATAACAAGAACCCAAGAATTTTTTATATAAGGTGGATGGGCACATATGTCATCCACAACATCCTAGATATTGTTACATTCAAGTTATGTACTTTATCGGGTGAAATTCTCCCTAGGCATTTCAATGGATATCAATTGAAGCTTTGAGCCATTAGACACTGACATCTTGGTCATGATTTGGTTGTATTAAGGACTAGAATAAATTTTGGAACAAGCTAAATAAGTCCTTTGGTAAATGAATAGGTGGTGCTTTGAGGTCACTAATAAAAAATGCCTTCAAAATTTTCATGCATAAATTCAATCGGGTGAGTTGAGCATGGATACTCTCCAAATGTCTAAGGCTAGACACCTAAGTTATGGGTGTAGGAAGTTTTATAAAATTAGACACAAGGTGCACCATATATTTTTTCATAAAATTCAAGAAGCAAGGTAGTTTTAGGCCAACAGAAGGGCTAGTTCAACACTTTTAAGCATAATACTAGTCAGGTGTGTTAAGTGAGGTTGTTTTCTAAGTACCTATGCTAGAAACCTATCTATCTGAGTGCATGGAACTCACTAGACTTAGAGTAAATGTGAACTAAGAGATTCACACAAGATATTTGTGTGAAAAATATAGAGTGAAGACACATAACATGATCATGTGTAAGAGATAAAATAATAATGTTGTGTTGTAGGGCTAATGTAAGGGATTTGTATGCGGTAGGAAATCCCAAGGCAAAAAATTAAAAGTGTAATAAAATTAACCAAGATAGACAAGCATGCTTGAAATATAAGTATAGTTGGAAAAGGAAATGGGACTAAGCAGGCTTAACCAGATGCATGTGAGGTACTATGCCTAAATTACCATGTTGAAGGTGAAGGTCATGAAAAATGAATAAAGTATATTAGAAGATTATTAGGATAACTAGAATCTACCCAAAGTAAGATAAAAAATGACTATTTGAACTACATGTCACTTCATCAAAAATTCATTACAGGAAATTAATGAGGTGGTGTTGGAGGCACAAATATCCACATTGAAGCACAAATAACAAAAGATTTTTGTATATTTTATGTTGCATTATCAAATCCCAAGGAATTTATTCACCATCACACCATTAATCAATCATAATTAAGGTGATAGATGAGAATAGAGGTATAAAGTAGTGAACAACTAACTGTATCGGGTTATGAACCTTGTGTTAATTTGAAATTTTAAATAGATAACTAGAGCAAAACTAGAAAACTAGAGAGATGAACTAAGGAGATCCTACTATAGAAAGAACTTAAGCACCTTGAGATGCCAAAAGTGAATGATTATGTAGAGAAATTAATTGTGTTTGCTATGATATTGGAAAAGGAAAGAAAGGTGCACAATTTAGGTGAGAACTAAGAAGTTGAAAACTAAAGTACAACAAGGCCATAATTTATGACACATGAATCTTGAGAGCCAAATATATAGTCATAGACCTTATAAATGAGTGAAGTGCCAAATAATATTTAAGGCTTCAACAAGATAAATATACCATAATTTAGCAACAATAGATTTAGAATGGGGGAAAAGTAGATGAGCTCGGGCCTACAATAGGTGAAAAAAGATGCCAAAAAAGCTCAACTAGTAGCAAAAGTCACTACTATGAAAATAATGACACAACTAGTATGAGTGAGTGTCTCCCAAATCAATTAGGAGGAGATTGAGAAGATGTTCTATCGAGACATGTAGTTTCCCAAAGAGGTGTTGATGGGAGAAAGTTGGGTGTCATTCATGCAAAACATCCACTTGAAAGAATACAACCACTAAATCTCTAGCAATGCAAATGACCTAGCACAAAAAGGGATGGTAGACACATGGGTAAAGACTACAAAATGTGGAGTACTATTTGTTATCTCTATCTAGGATAAGCTAATGACCATGAATGTGATGCAACTCTATGAGTTGTCTAGTTTTGAAAAGTTAGAGGAAATTGTGTAGTTCCTACTCTTGCATGTCCATATGTATAGATTATACTTTGTAGGGAGGCACATGAGGATATCTATAAAACTCATCAAATGTCATACAGTGTGTAAGACATTCTAATATGAGTGCTTGATGATATTGATTATGATGGAGGAGATTGAGGTGCTTGATGGTGATGAGGATGACCTATGGGTATTATTAGCACACAATGACTCTTTGGTGCTAAAATATCAGAACTACACTTTCCCCACTACCTTCACCCTAAAGTATAAAGCCTAAGTAATGGGATGGTGCGTGCAGTATATTGAAGCCTTCAAAAAATATTGGTGCATCCCAAAGAAACTCCCCTAGAGGCTATTTTGAATGGTAACTTTCATTGTTATGAAGGACTTCGGCATCGTTTAATTGGTGCTCATAGATGGGAATCACTCTGGTTGGCTAAAATTGCCTTATGCATTTTTAGTTAGGTAATTTAGAGAAGCACTACAAAGAATCCTCAATGCCTAATAGGTGGATATCCTGGTGAAGACTGTGGATTCTTAAATATGAAGTTTGAGGCACCAATACATGCACATAGGGGTAAAATCGACCAAATATGAGAGGACAATTCGAATGTTACTAAAATTTATCCCCTCCAAAGAGAAGACATACTTGGACACATCCATAGGCTCTTATATGAGATAAATTTAAGGAATAATGGAATGCCCTAGTATAAAAATGATGACCTCCCCTTTCATGTTTGCAAAGAAGGGGCATTGGTACCGGTATCACCAAGTAAATCCCCTTAGAAGAAGAAGGAAGATACCTTGAAGGAAATACAAGAATACCTCTGATTGAGGATGACCTCCGAGGATGAAGCTACCCCCTCTATGTCAAAGAATAAATGCATGATATTTATGACAAGGATTGAATCACCCAAGATAATGTAAATTAAAAATAATAAGTCCAAAGGGCTAGTGCTGATGCCCAAGATAACCTTGGTAGAGATGGAGGTTAAAGAGGCATGAGAGGAAGAAGAAGATGAATAAGGATGGATGAAAGTATATATCATATAAGAAGTAGAGATAGAGGAAAATCCCAACATAGAAGAAATTTATGAGGATCTCCAAGGTAGAACTGCTACCATGCTTGAGGAAGAATAACCTTCAAGCACCATAACCATAGAACCTACAATGTAGCCTCTACAAATTGAGGAAGAGAAGAGGCATTGATGAGTAGAAATGGGCCCAATAAACAGAAGATAGAATTCAGACTAGAGTTACATCAAAAAAATTGATGCCATGAAGGTTAAAGGCATGACCCAAGTAGAGATTGACAAAGCTGAGAATGAGGAGATAAGGGCTAAGGAGAAATAGGCAACATGATATTGAAGAAGATGAAATTAGAGATAAAGAAGGATGAAAAGTAAAAGGCTAGGAGATAAATGGAATAAAAGAGGGTTGTTTTAAGGGTGGAACCCATAAAGGAAAAAGTAGCAGAGGCACCTAGTTCCCCCACTAGCATAGTGGAGGATGTTGAACCACAAGCATGCCTAAGCAATGAAGGGGCACCTAGAGACAAGGAAGGTGATACTAGTGACTTATAGAAGCAAACAAAGATCACATTTGAAATATAATAGAATTGAGAGGGTGAATTTGGTGTTGAAGAAAGGAAATAAGTGGATGAAGGGGAAAAGTCTGAGGAAGAACCCCCATTGGATAAATAAGACACATCAGACAAATCTTTTGAATAAGGAATGAGTTTTGACAAAGGAGAGTTGGAATAGATGAAGTTAACCATCCAAGATGAGGAAGTTGACCTGAGCATATGAGAGAAGGCACATAAGGGGTTCATAAAAAAAATATTACATGATGGAGTACAGACCCCAAAGATATACCATGAAACTAATGTGCCATAAACTATCCTTTGTCTTCAATAGTTATATGGACAATCCTCAATTTGAGGTAATGTGGAAGGTGATCTCTAGAATAGACCAGTCAGAGGAAGGGTAGGATTCACTTATTTTTAACCCTTATGTAACAAATCTATAAAGGTCATCTCATGCCCTCCTTTGAATGAATTTAGAAGTAGCACACAAGAACACCATCAATGATGATAGATACTCATGTTAAATTAATATCATGCTATAAGAATGAAAAAAACAAATCCCTAAGATTCAAGTTGTAGCAACTAATCAAGCACATGAAGGTTTCCAAGTAATCCCTCATAGTTGACATCATCACTTCAAATGTTTTAGAGGTTAACAAGGTGTGTATACTAGTAGAAAAAATTATTCCAAGTTTGAAGGTAAAAACTAGAGCCAGAAGAAGAAGATGACCCTTGCATTGACATCAAGCAAGAGATCATCATGAAACTCAAAGGGGTGGAGTACTCTTCATGAATTGAGAAGAGAGTACAAAAGTAGTTGATGTAATTTTTAAAAAATTCTCCTCCCAAGTTTCAATCATTGATACACACCTTAAAAAGGAAAAAATGAGAGAAGGATGAACTAATGACATAGACATACTCTATGATCAGGGTTGAGCACACTTGGATAACGGAACATGTCAACACTTTGAGTTCCCAAATCGAGACCTAGGAGTAAGACATGGAATAAATATTTCTTGCATGACAAACAAAGGCATATGAGTAAGGAAAGATCCTTGAAAGAGGCATAATAAAGCTGAAGGAAAGGTTACAGGACTTTAGTAAAGAGTTAAAGTAAAGTGATGTGTTTCCCTCAACATCACCTCATAGAAGTAGATAACATTGTATAGGGAATCAAGATCACAATTTAGGGTTTTGAGGACTTCAAGGCAAAACTAAACGAATGTGAGCCTGAGTTTTACACATAAAAGGCAGTAAAAAGTTAGTTCAAGGATAGACTAATAATTTTGTATGGGATAATATTGGGCCCCATATAGATCTAAATATGGAATCCATGCTAAAATAACAAACACTAGGCATGAGGCAATCACTTGTCATGATTTTTATTTTTTCATCTAGTGGGGATGTTTGGCAAGAAGATAACTAACTCATTTTTGACTCAACCATCATTGGGAAGTGAGAACATGGGACAGTGATGGCTCATGAAAGGTAGCATAGTGGAGATGATAGAATGAGTACCTCTAACACCATCTTAGTGATCGATGTGTTCCATTTCCCATGGTTCTAAGATGCTTTGAAGCTCTATAAAATCAAGTTGAGTCCAATTAGAAAAAAGGGGAGGAATGGAGTAGCTAAGCCTTCATAGATTAGTTCTAGGTGTAATATTAGCCATTAGAACATAGAGTTATTTTGGGATGCCCTTATTGATCCCCTTTGTAATGTCCAAGCTTGCCTATGAGCCTCTTGGCCTTTGATATCTCAAGATGAGCTTTTTTTTAGTTCCTAGTAATATAGATGTATTTTTGATGAGCTCTGTTAATGATAAAATCTTTGTGCAATGTTTAGTGGATTGAATGCTTAAGCCTATAATATGTATGTTGATATCTTGTGAGCTTCCAACCTAACTCATCTATGGTGTTCCTGTAGCTCATGAGGACTCCCATGATAGATATAGGAAAAATCTAAGAATGGGTAAGATGCTATACCTCACAATGATACCTGCATCTAAGTAAAAACCTAGCCTAAGGCCCTCAACTAGGTACCCAGTGACCCCTGAAGCACCTAAATATTGTTAAGCCAAGGTTACCAAAAGCTTGCATTCATGAAGCTATATAACTACTTCATGTCTAACTGTGCTTGATATATAATTATTTTCCCACACCTCAGGATGGATTACACCAATCAATGCACCATCACCATTGATACTAAAGTCCTTGAAGGACAGAGTTGCACCATGGCACAACTAGCCTAACATAGACCTTGTTTCCTTATCCAATGCACTTTGGGTGAGTACATAAGGCTTGTGACTTATCTAAAGTGATGAAACAAAATTGAGTGTCAAATGTTGAGTTCTATAGGATTACTCAAGACTTGTTCCCCACTGGAACCAACCTAAATCTGACCTAGACAACTAGCTAAGTGGCAATCTAGGCCCATGACAAAAACACCTATTTTTATACAACAATATAATAATTTAAATCAAAATCACATGATAATAAATGTCTAATAAAAAATGAAGTACCTTGTTCCACCAAAACTTAGTGCAACACAAAGATTTTCCTTTATTAAGGGTTTTCAAATCGCTATGCAACGACCATTAGAGTTAAAATTTTCACCTATGTTTGTATCTTTTTCTTGATGAAGTTTTATTTATTTTGTGATGTGAACCATTCAACAACTATATACTCTTTATCTTTTCCATTTTATTCAAATTGCAATATGGCAAAATCTGTAACAGACTTGGATCCTTCCTTCATTACAAGCAGTTCCTCTAATTTTTCCCAAGAAGTAATAGAAATACCTCCAACTTTGAGAATGATCCCCTCTTATTTTTTTAAGACACAAGTTAGGTGTTAGAGAGACTACCATTTAATTTTTTGCAATACATTTATTTAACATTTACAAATTCTTTAATTTTATTTGGGCAATCATTTTAGTATATATTTTGTTATTTTCTGAATATGTAGACTCCACACAATTTGTAAATGCTAACTAAATTTAGTTATTTTTATAATTATTTCCCAAATACTATATAAAAATAAGGTGAACTCATCCTACTTAACCATATTTTCACATCCCTCACATCTTCTTATTTTAACATCGAATCTTTCATTTATTGTAAGGGCTCTTAGATTTTTAAGAGATTTGAGATATTGAGTTTTTTAAACAGTAAACCAAAGGAATATGTCATTTGAAAATAGGTTTTGTATGTGGTCGTTGTTGGGTAGAATTGTATCGAATTTACCCACTCTAACTAAGGTCAATTGGGGACACATTTTTGTGGTGAATGGAATAGAAAGATACTATCTTTCTAATAGGTTGAGAAATTAACAATGGTCGATTTATATATAATCAGGCATAAATTTAACATCTTTACTCATATTTATAGTATAAAATGGAAATTAGTCTCAATGACTAAAATTAATAGATGAAAAAGATCATTCTATCTGTGTAACCATGCCTTGACCAAGAGGGTAAAGGATGGCAAGGCCATTAATTTAGTGAACCATCACCAATGCCATTAATATTAAGCGGGTGTTCCTTATGAAAACAATATGAAAACATTGTTGTTCACACTCTTTTAATATTTATATCCTTGTCAAACTAGAAGGGTCACTAATACATAATATTATTTTCAGAATTTTGTAGGTGTTCTTTATGGAAATAATTTTAAAACATTGATTTTCATAGTTTTTAATTACTTCTATCCATGTCAAGATAGAAATACTAGTAATAGATAAAATTATTTTGAAATATTTTTATGTGGTGAAGCCTCATTTCAAAAGGGTTGAGGATGAATTTATAATTGACCTTTATTTTATTGACCACAATTTTTTGTGGTTCCTTATAAAAAACACCAACATCCCTCGAGTTGATATGTTGGTTAGTATAAAATATTTTCAGCTCTTTAAGTTTAATTCAGAATTTTATTTCCTCTCAAGATTGGATCCCTTAAAATGCTCTAAAAATTAAATATATATTATTGAATACACACTTGATTTCTACTCATCAAATTCAAGAGTCAATACTAGATGTCATGCTTCATAAGATGGGTGTGTAACTCATATTGGCTAAGTGGAAGGATTGGAGGTGGAACTATAATAATTCATTCCAAAATTATTCTCTTGGAATACTCTATTAGATTGTGACCTCTTTGTTGGGGTTTCCTTCAGAGACCTATGAGGATGGGACCTTGATCTTCCTTTGATTTAGCCCTCTTTTGAGGTTGCTCAACCCCCAATGATGATCTTAACCCACATCCTTTGGGTAATGCTACCTGTGTTTAGGTATCTCACTTGCCTTATGATTTGATACTTTGGATTTGCTTTTGTGTTTTTGTACTCAACTAACATTTTTGTTTTGTAGTTTTGAACTATATATTTTTATTACATATCAACTGGCCACATTTTTGTTATAATCATGTGTGTAATTTTTTATGTTGGAATTAATAGATATATTGATGAGTTCCAATAAATTTTAGTGATGTAAGATGATATGTGTTTTGATATATTAATTCCCTATAAATTGATAATTTTTTAAAATATTATATTAATATTCATAATATTATTTTATCAAAATTTTAATATCGATTATAAAATAAAACATCCAAGAAAAATCATTTTTTTTAAAACAAAAAAACCATAAAAACATTTTTATTATAAATTAAATAATAATTATTTTCCATACAACTCCTAAAAGCTACATAAGATATAGCAAATAAAAAAATAATGTGGTGGATAGATTAATGGCAGCTGTAACCAGTAATAAATTAATGGCATTACTTTAGCCCAAATTACTCGACCAAAGTTTGAAAATGAACGGCATTACTTAAGCCCAAATTAATCGTACAGTGGCTCCCACAAGCGGAAGGGATCCGCAACATACATTAAAACGAATATGTCATAGCATTGGCATCATTTCTTTCACTGTATGTGAGGCCGACATTCGATGTAGATTGTTTTCACTGTATTACAAGATGTAGCTTCCGTCGTTGCAAGTTGTGATTGAAGATGTGATATTTGTTTCTCCTGTTCATACACTATGCCTATGCAATCTTAGACAAGGTCAATCAGCTTGGCAGTTGCTTCATACAACATGTTTGTGACCGCATCTTCCCTCTTCTCATCTGAAATCAGTTGTACAAACACAAGAAACGTTGCGGAGACACGACAAACCTTCAGAAACCACAGAAAACGTGATGGAAGCGATTGAAACGCTAGTTCGCGTTGCAGATTTGGTTTCCTGCATTTTAACACGCAACCACTGCTATCCGTCACACAACTGCAAACAAACTGAAGCACCAAAACAGCTTAGAAAATGCGCCCCTCTTATTTGCAATATAAGACAAGTTATGTGGTGGAGACTCCAAAACCCAGGTTTTTGCACTTGTTTCCCAAACACCATCTAAAAGTGAGTTCACCACAACAACATATTTTCACATCCTCTTCTTTTACCATTACATCTTCTTCTACCATCTAATCTTTTATTTATTGTAAGGGTTATATAAGAGATTTGAGATATGGAGTTTTTGAAATAGTAAGCTGAACTAGTAAGACATTGGAAAACAGATTTTGTACGTGGTGGGTGTTGAGGGTGGAGAACTGATTGGTGTTATACCAGATGCATTCTAGAGCACTTTATAAAAGAGACCCTGAAATTTTATCTTCTTACAGATAAATAAATTGTAAAGATGCCAAGTGTAGATAGATAAATTTCATAGAGACTTTTTGAGAGGACTCTGTGAGACCTCAAACATTCCAAGATATGATATTCATTAGGAAACATCATCCATTAGGAGCTACGCCAATCCATCTTCAAAATCCTAAAAATATGCAAAACTATTATGCTAGTTTGGCAAGACAAAGTCTCTAAAGTGAAATGGAGAGGATTTTAGCCCCATTTCCTGCTTGGGGAGAGTCGTTGGGATGAGGTGGGTTGCACAAAATCTTATCGAAGGAACCACTTGCAAAGGATATCTCAATGAGAGAAGAGCTCACTTGAGGGTGTGAAACTTGTTGAACATGTTTATATTGGGCTGCATGTATGACAAGAGAATCAGTTTGGGGAGTGGAATTTCATGCCACTGAAAAGGGTTTGATTACAAGGAAAGTAATGATTGAGGGGTTGGATTTAGAAATGATTGATGGCTTTTCATTGGTAACTATAATCCAACCACTATTTTTTCTTCCGCCTTGGGCTTCTCAGATTCCATAGGTTCAAATGAA
>JARHVA010003366.1:1552500-1562500 GCA_037957365.1 Torreya grandis
GTAATCTTAATAAGTGATGGAGTCTAAACTCCTCACCCGAAATGTGGCTTTTTAGAGTCAACATGATTTGGAATGCTAAGCTTGAGCTCAAAATATGTTACTTTTTCTGATCTCTGATTTATCAAGGTGTTCTTCTTAGAGAGAGGCTCAAAGGAATTGGACTTCTTAACCGTAAGTGACTAGGTAACACTCAACTCAAAGCCTTTAGGCACCCTTTTTGGACATCCCTGAGAGCCCATAAACTTGGGAATGGAGTCATAACTTATTTCAGGGTTATCAAGTAGAACCATTCAATTGGTGAATGGTTTTTTTGGGGACAATACTCAATGGCTTCCATACATTGCATTTATATAGAAAAATTTAGAACTATTATTTTGTTTCAACTATGAAAGTCTAGAAATTAGGCCATTCTTTTACAATAAAAATCTTTCTATTCATTTAGCTAGCAATGATAAGGTGCTTGTTACTTCTTTATTGTTTCTATAGATCCAATCCAAGAATCATAAGGAGCTCTTCAACCACTGGATAAGTGCTCTTTGTATCATGAATCATGTTTATGCTAATCAATCCTTGAATGACACTGCTCCACAACACCCACACACCATTCGATTCATTCCCACAACTATTTCTCATCACCTCCTCCTTAATTGGGAGGGAAGGAGGTGGATGGGGGGCACAGGGTGTTTGTTATCATGTGGAAAGACCTCTTTGGTCCCATCTGAGTGGACTAGTTTTCTTGTGTAGAGTGGTGAGCCAGTGGAGTATTATGTGTTGTTGCCTCTTTGTTGGGGAATTAAAATTATTTTCTTCTACTTTAGAGACCACTTGGGATGGGATCCTAATCTTCCTTTAATTTAACCCTCTTCATAGGTTGTTCAACGTCCTAAGAATGATCCTAACCCACATCTTTTGGGTGTTAATTTATGTATTTAAGTATCTCACTCACCTTGTGATTTGATACTTTAGTTTTGCTTTTGAGTTTCGATATCTAATCGATATTTTTATTTTGTAGTTTCAATCTGTATATTTTTATTATATCCCAATTGACCACTTTTTTTATTGTAAGCATCTATATATTTTTTAGTATATTAAAATTATGAGATGTATTGATGAATTATAATAAATTTTAATGATGAAAAACAATACATGATTTGAAATGTTGATTTTTCATTGATTTATAATTTTTTTAATCTTAAAATCTTATTTTAATATACATAATATTAATCTTATAAATTTTTTAATATCAATTATAAAATAAAACATTTAATAATTATTTTCTATAAAATTAAAAGCTATATCTTATATAACTAAGATAAAACAATAATGTGGTGAATAGACTAATGGCAACCGTAACAAGTAATAAATTGATAAATTGGTGGACTCCACTCTTCATGAATCATACAAATCATACTAAAAAGTATTAAATTTATATTAAAAATCTATCATTAATGATTAATGCGTGCTAGTTGCATCTATATAAGGAATAATAATAATATTAATAATATTAATAATATAGTTTTTAAGTTCCACGATGCCAATTAATGCCATGGTTATGTTCTACAAGGCATGTCCAGTATATGGGACCACCTCGTACTCTTATCGTAGGGAGGCACCTTATTGTGCTACGAATACAAGGCGTGCAATCCCTACCCCCTGCAGGATTTGACCAAAGTATGAAAATGACTAGAATTGTCTGCTCATTTTGGCATACTTTTTTCAGATCCGGAAACATGATTTGACCAAAGTGTGAAAATGACTGGCATTACTCAAGGCCAAATTAATCATACGGTGGCTGTCACAAGCCGAAGGGATCCGCAACATCTAAAACGAATAATGTCATCAGCATTGGCCGACATTCGATGTAGTCCTGTTTTGACTGTATTACAAGATTCACCGTGACAAATGCAAGATTAGCACGCCTTTTCATAATTTCTGCTGCAGTCGTTGCAAGTTGTGATTGAAGACGTAATATTTGTTTTTCTAGTTGATACACTATGCCTCTGCAACCATAGACAGTGTCATTCAGCATGGCATTTGCTTCATACACCATGCTTGTGACCGCATCTTCCCTCTCCTCAACTGAAATCACTGGCACAAACACAAGAACAGTTGCGCAGACGCGAGAAACCTTGCGAAACCACAGAAAACGTGATGACAGCGATTGAAACGCTGGTTCGCGTTGCAGATCTGGTTTCGTGTATTTTAACACGCAACCATTGCTATCCGTCACACAACTGGAAACAACCTGAAGCAAAACAGCTTAAAAAATGCGCAGACACAAGTTATGTGATGGAGACTTCACAACCCAGGTTTTTGCACTTGTTTCCCAAACACCATCTAAAAATGAGTTCACCACATAAACATATTTTCACATCCTCTTCTTTTTCCATCAGATATTCTTCTACCATCGAATCTTTCATTTATTGTAAGGGTCATATAAGAGATTTGAGAAATGGAGTTTTTGAAACATTAAGCCAAAGGAATAAGTCATTGGAAAACAGATTTCGTACCTGGTGGGTGTTGAGGTGTAAAATTTTACCCGATCCGCCCATTCCAACTAAGATCTATGCGGAACACATTTTTGTTAGTGAACGGAATAGGAAACAGACCATCCTCCCAATAGGTTGAGGAATTGACAACATTCAAGCGTATATTTAACATCCTTACGTGTGCATAGTGAGTTGATGATTGGATGTATAAACCCTCAAATAATAGACTACTCATCTACAATATAATTGAAAATAAAATTTTGTATGACAAAATGCAAAAGTGTAACCACCTTTTCAACCTACCTTCTTTGTATCCATCTATAAAATTTTAGATATGGTAACCTTAAACACTAGAAAAATTGGTTTAGCTTTCCGATGGATCAACCATCAAAGACTTTATGTGAAAAGATAATATATTTGCTTTATCATTTTCACTTTGTGACATGATAATTTAAGTTTATATTTTGAGTTATAATTTTAAAAATTAAAAAAACATAAGTAGAGGGTAGGATTTTTAAGATGAGCATCTTTAAATAAAATAAGTATTCATTATTATTTGTTTAATTGAAAAATGTATTTTTAATAAGTAATATAGGGTATTATTGATCGTATAAATAATAAGTGGAAAATATTACATTCAAAAATGTAAAATAAATTGAAGTAAAAGAAAAATAAATGAGAAAGATTATATTATAACATTAAAATTAAAGATGTACAATAATAAATGTACAATAAGTTTAATAAAAAGGTGATAAAATCTAGAATTGAAAAACAGAAAGACTATGGTCATTAGATAGTAGTAGTAAATATGTGGCCTAAATGAAATTAGGGAGGGGGACTATCAAGTTTGTCCCCTCAACCACTGGTGCTCGAGGATCTAATGTGTTAGGTACATGTTTTTATCAATCAGTTTGTTATTTTTCTTCAAAATCTTTTGCCTTTTTAAAATTTGAAATGATAAGAATTAGGTGAGAAAACTTATTCCAAAGATAAACTTTTAACTATTGCAACATAAAACAAAAGTTAGTATTAGTGGATTAAAAAGATCATTCGATTTATCTTTTGCCTTTACCAAGAGGACAAAGGAATGCAAGATTGGTGCGCTCCAGCTCTTTGGATTGTATGGACAATAATTTATTTAAGGATAGACACGATCCATCAAAATCTGGTTGTGAAAGAGAAAGTACCAGGCTAGCAGTCGACAGTAAAATTTAAAAAATAAAAAATAAAATGATAATGTTTACGCGTGTCAAGGATTTTTTGCATTGAAAACATGGATTTTGATCTTTTTATTTTGATTGAAATCTTGCATTAATGTATAGTTTAAGAATATATTATTTCTTTTCTAATAAAAGTTGATGAAATGAAACTACACTAACTATCGTATAGGAAAAAATCAAAGTTATTATTTTAGTTTCACAACAATATTAGTATATAATTATATAAGTAATAATAGAAAAAATCATAAAAAGTAAGAAATAATATATTAATTTTTGTTGTAAGTAATCTTGGAAAAGGAGGAGAAAGTAGTGCGCTATCTGACATATCTTCCCAACCATTTATATAGGAGTATAGATTATTGGATGGATCTTTAGTCATCTTGTTCATTGTTTTTTAAAACTTCTTTTATTTTCTACTGATGACGAGGTGAGATAGCATGAAATAATCTAAACAATTTTTTTGCTAACCCAACCAAAAATACATAAAACCAAAACACCCATTACTAGTCTATAGGGAAGACCACCCTCCATGGCCCCCCCAGATGAGAATTGATAATGGGAAGGATGAAGTATTATGGACAAGATAGATCAATTTCATAACATATGTCAACCTCTACCTCTATCCATTCATGCTTGATTCCTACTAGGAGGGTCTTGGTGAGGGGAATTTAGAAGCACCCTAATAATAGTTCAAGGGGTCTTGCCCTAGTGACCAATGGAAGTGAGGAGGTGATCCACCTCCAACGCCATTTTCTCTGCTTGCACTTAGATTTGTAACATGACATTTGACAAAGTAGTATATTTGTTAGTAGTAGAGAGATCTCTGTTAATATATTCTTTATTCAATATGGCAAAATTTATATCCTTTCAAGAACAAAGAAAATCTCAATACCAAAAAATATACCAAATTTTCTTGATTCTCATAGGGAGCATAAAAGAATCCCTAAAAGAACCATGTACAAAGAAAAGGGATTTGGTGTAAATGGATGAAAATAGGAATGGATCCACCTTCATGCTTTGTGGGCTTTAACATAACTAAAAAATGTGTTTAAGGGCCTTAGTTTGTCGTCATAATTAAAAGATGTTTTTAAGAGACTCAATTCGTAGATAAGAAAGGCTATTGGGAGATGGGATCCTCATAGGAAGCAACATGTCACCCACTAGAATACCTTGGTAGATAATGCATCATTCAAAAAAATTATTTTTGGGCTCTACATCACAAATCATATAGTTAGAAATCTTTGTTCTAGAGATAAATAGAGCTAATAAGATCCCATTATTTGTTGAGCACTTCCTAGGGCACAATGTTGTGAGTTAGACATTGATAACCAAAGTGGGGTTTGTAATAAAGTAAAGGAATTGATACACTCTAGTTCCAATCTTTCTACCATTTTAAGGGAGCCTCTAATTCTATTTTTTTTGCAAAGCACAGTCTAGTACAATGATTTGAGTCTCAATAATGGATTCAAAACCTTGGTTATTGAGTTTGAATTTAGTCTTTAAAACTTTCCAATTAGATCAAGGTATATATAATTTATAAATGCAATCCTGATGACATGAATGCGTTTATGTAAAATTCAAAGGACTTTGATTCTAGGAAATTTAGAAAAGAGTTTTTAATTATCAATAATAACTGGGGAAAACTATAGTGAGTGAAAATTAATTAAAAGACTTGATTCAAAGCCATCCAACTTCAAAACCATCCTAATATTAATGGTCTCCTAGGCCATCCATATGATTTTATCTATAAAGGTAATGATAAGTTTGCTAGGAACAAGTGCAACAAGTAATGATTAAAACCCCAATTTCTTTTAGGATCCTCCTCCATAAGGAATATGAAAGGAGATGTAATGCCAAGGAATAAATTTCCAAGCTTGTTTCCCTTCAATGATTTTTGGAATGTGTTTAACACAAAGGGCAGTTCCTTGAAAGGAAATAAAAATAAGAACTAGCCCACGAATCTCTCTAGGTATACAATATAAGTCCCATGCTACTCTATGAAAGTCTTTTCTACCTTCAAAAATTTCCCAAAGAAAGTCTAGTAACAAAATTTCAAGATTCTTGTAGGAAAATTTAGAATGAGCCCAACAAGAAGAGTAATAAAGATCATGGTAACCATAACTTTAGGTCAAATTTGAAACTTGATTGAGAGAGAGCAAGGTTTATAAATCCAATACAAAAGTTTTTTATCCAGTTTAAAGAAAACATAGATCTATATCTCAGCATGGGAAGATTGAAAAATAAAAGGGATGCCCAAAATTTTTAATATTTCCTCATGATAAATCCATTTTCACTAATTAGCCTCAAGCTAACTAATTTTAAATCCATAATATTTTGAATAAAATTGAGTCTTGGCCCACTGAATGTTGGGGCCAAAACCCATGAAAATAACCTTAGGGTATTTCATTGTGTTGTGAGCCACAATTTATTCTACTAAATTAGTAAGAAATGAGACATCAACAAAATGGCCCTTACGAAATTGTTCTTGAGGTGAATGGAGTAGATAAATTCCTTTAACTAACGCTAAGCTAGTAGAATTCCCCCTAAAATAGTTAAACCCTTTGATAATTAAAACATAAAAAATGAGTTTAGGGGAAACCTTGCGTGATGGATCCGATAAGACAAAATTTATCAAGACCATTAATTGTTAGAGAAGAAGAATCATCTTAAATTAGATTCTATAGAAAGTGAAAATCCTATGACAAAAACACAAGGATTGGAACATAAAAATAATGAAGGGCTATTAAATCCTATCATATGCCTTATTAAAGTTAGTTTTAATAAATAAATAATCTGCTTGGATGCGTGAGTTCATTCCACCCCCTCCTAAAATTTAATCATGTTATACATGATATATTACCTTAAATAGATCTATTTTTCTCTAGCCTAACCACTAAGAAAAGTTTTGACATTCAAAATTTAAATGATTAACCATTCTACTCATTTGCCTATCATGAATGTCAAAAATAAAATATTACTAGTCTAATCATAGAGAACTACTAACTAAATTATTAGCACTTAGGCATGCACAAGAGGAATTTAAGTGTCAAAAATTTAAGATTTTAAATTTATAGAATGAACTTAACAAAATAGAGAAAATTAATTATCAATCTAATGTATCTATGAGCTCAAGTTTTGAAAATTTAATAATAAAAGGCTATAAATCAATATATATATATATATTTCAACATTATCCCTTAAAATAATTCCCAATTAGAGTCAACTATTTATATGAGCATGTATATGATCATTTCACTTTTAGATTCCAAATTTTTAATTATCCATATCTGATAGAGTGGAGCGTATAGTATAAGACAACTTCTTAGAGGGTCGAAATAAATATAATTGAATATTTCAATGTATATATTTTCTATATCATGCATATTTATCTTTATTTCTCATTCATCATAATTCATGTTAATTTTAACTAAAATCAATTGAATAGAGCAGGATTTTTATTTTTTTCTAAATTTAAGAAATTAAATAATCGCTCAAAAGAAAACTAAGGATACTACAAAAATAAAAATAAAATAAAGGAAAGAACACTACTTAAAATAAGAAAAGTTTTTAGAGGTACTAAAAAATAAAAGAAACTAAATTTACACAAAGTAAATTAAAATTAGTATAAATATACATTTTAGAGAAAAAATAAAGTACAAAATTAAAAATCATAATACTATTGGTCATTGAATCGATGCTAATAAAAAATGTAAAGATATTTGTGGTGATTTTCATGGTGAAAGAGTGTCAATAAAAGGTGATAGTGGAAATTGGGCACCTCTAAATTTTACTCATCTAGGCACATTTTTTATTCAAAAGGTTTAGGTTTTTTTTTCAAGTGCATCCTAGATTTTTCTTTCATCTATTGTTGATTCAATCCAAGATAATTCCCGAAGGGAGGGATCATGCCAAAAGATTACATTCAATCAAATGGTGGTAGGGGCACCAAAATAATTTGTATAAGTGTAAATTAATTGCCTAATGAATTCCACATGGAAGAAGAAGGAGAAAGATCTAGGTAAGGGATGCAAAAAACCATACATGCATGTAGTCAAGATGAATCCAATAGCTATGTTTGACCTATCTAAGACTAGGAGTAATATTTAAGGGTTGTACAAGAGAAGCCTTATCTATAAGTTTATGGGGGCTCAACTATCCATAGAAGAGATGCAATAATAGATAAGGAGGTGGAAAAATAATATGGAGTATGAATTAAGAATCTATGTAGAAGGCTATTTCATGGGTGTTTTCACCAATGAATGAGACAAGGATAAGGTGTTTTGAGGAGGACCGTATTTCTTCAATAATGTGGTAATTTCCATCTAATACTGGCATATCACATTTAGGTCAACATAGGATCTTCTAAATATAACATTGATTTAGATCAAGATGTATGTGCTTTCCATAATAATTTTGGTCCATGTATTTATTTTAAACTATTACCAATATTATACTTTCTCTAATATATATTTTTAAGCCAAATCATCTAGCTATACTAGAATTTGTGTGTAACTTGACCTCTCATAGCCAATGCCAATTAATATTAGCTTAAAAATAATGAGAACTAGAATCGATACAAGATCAAGAGTATGAAAGCATCCTATTCCATTTTAGAAGATGTTATCAATATGAACACTTAATTTGGGAATTCTCATTACTTTAGAAAATTAGTAGTCTTAAAAACATTCATGAAACATATGAAAAAGACTCTGAGGGTTTCATCAAACACAAGATAAAGAATGTAGAGAAGATTCAAAATAAAATGGTCAAGAAATATATCCCCAATGAGGCTATTAATAAATTTGAGACAAATGTGCCCCCACAAGAAGATATGGAAAGAGTCCAACAAACACAACCATATGGAGAGAAGGCTAATCAAGAAAAGGAAGATATAACTACAGATTATGGATTTAAAGAGTCCAAGAGATATAATTATGGATGTAAGATATAAAAGATAAATCAAGGGAACAAGGTCAACATATAAAAGACAAATATATAGCAAAAATAAAAATATAAAAATATAATTAGATGAATGTGGATGAAGATAAGGAAATAAAGTTAGGAAGAAATGAGGAAAGTGTAGGAATATCACAAACCCAGAACATGATAAAAAAAGGTAAATGTAGGAAAAACAAAGAGAGGGAGACTGAGTAAAAGATAATAGAAAATACCATGAAGTATATTTGTGTATGAAATCAATATCAAATTTCTACAATCTTGATGATCACCAAGAAAAATAACCTTTCGTGATGCCATTGATCTCTTGGAACATCGGGGGCCTTAACACCCCATCCAAAATAAATATTTTAATAAAATAATAAGAGAACACAAATTTGAGCTAATTCTAGTTCAATAAACTAAGCTAAGGTGTCTATAATGTCATTATAGAAGCCTTTCTAGGAATATGGTAAGGGGAATAGTGGGTAGGAATGTAACAGGTACGAAAAGAGGATTGACTATCCTTTGGTACACCAATGAAGTTACTTTGGATCTTTTAAAAAATCATAACTAATTTCTAATATGTAATATTGAAGTGAGAAAAAAAATCTCTTTATTTTTGGTGAAATTTTATGGCTCTCAAAATGTCAAGGAGAGAGAGATGACCTGAGAACAAATAGAAAAATAAATGGTAGTAAAGAGGGACACACCTTAGATTATAGAAGTGGAATTCAATGCTAAGAAGGATAACTCAGAGAAGTAGGTAGGAATGGGGAGTGAGAATATTAGCATAGACTTTCTTAATTTCATTTTCAATTTTGATCTTTGTGATATAAAAACCAAGAAATGTTGGTTTGAATGAAGTAACAAAAGGTTAAGAAGAGATCTCATATTGGAACGTCTTGATAGATTTATGATCTCAAATACATGGGTTGAGAACAACTTCATCTTAGAGTCTAAGGTTATTAATACATCAAGATCATATCACTAGCCTATATCCATACACATATTTAAATATAAACAACCTTGAAATTTTCCCTTGAGGTCTGAGAAGATGTGGCTAGAGCACCTAGAGCTAGATGACTTTATAACTCCACATTAGCAAGGTTCAAATAGTTTTTATGGTAAAAATATGTAGATGTTTAGTGTAAAAATTTAAATCTCTCAAAATTTATTTAAGGAAATGGAATGAATTTACCTTTAAAAATATCTTCTAGGAAAAGATAGAGATAGAAAGAAGAAGTGAGGAGATCCAAGGAAATTAGATGGAGGGAGAGATCTCCCCAAGCTTCAATGAGAAGAATAAAAAGTGGCCATATAACTAGAGAAAATGTTTAAGCATGAATAAATTTA
>JARHVA010003366.1:1567500-1572500 GCA_037957365.1 Torreya grandis
AGACGATATTGGTATTACTTTATATGCATGCCAGAGATACATTATTGTAATCATTCTGAAGAATAATAAGAGCACTGATTTGAGAGTTAAGAGATTTACTATGTTTTATTTGTTTATTTGAATTTATCTTGCAAAATCATATCTTTATTCATGCAAAATATCAAAAAGCAAAATACAGAGAAATAGTAAGAAAAATATCCAGTTTCAGCTATGAAGGGAAACTGGGGATATTACAACATATATATATATATATATATATATATATATATATATATATATATATATATATATATACATATACATGAACATGTACAATTAGATTTACATGTATATGTATATGTATGTGTATGTGTATGTGTATGTGTATGTATGTGTATATATATGTATATGTATATGTATGTGTATATGTATATGTATATGTATATGTATATATTTATATGTACACACACACACACACACACGTCATTAAGACCAACAAAAAAGAGAGTGCATAAATATTAGAAATCAGAATATAAAGATCAAATGTTATAGATAAATCTGGTCTAAACATTATTTCTATAAAATTATGGTTACAAATTTACAAGGTAAGGAGCTACCATGAAAAACAACACATAGAGTGTTCATTATTTGATGGAAAATTACATAGTCATAATCCGCATGTGACTACAATATCCAACATCCCTAAATACTTAAAATAAATAAATATTGTAATATAATTTTACAATAATGATAATATAGACTAGATATAAATGTGTGTATCATAGTAAACTCATCCACTAGAAAGTGTGTCCTTTGGTCTTCCAACAAACCATGATCTAACTTAAAAGAATGTTCTCACATAAATTTGCAAGTAGATAAAAAGTCAAAGATCAAAGTTCTTTGTTCTAATAGGTAGAATATTTTGTAAATAAGTAGAAAATAAGAATTTTTGTCAATATTACAAGGGATAAGAAGTCCATCCTCTATTATCAAGAGAAGCTCCATTTACTAAAAATTTGGAAAAGGTAGAAAATTGAATATTTACTGTTTTGTAAATTCAAGATTGTTTTATGGGGGTGTTTTAATAACATAGAAATAATATATAGTTGAATAAATATTGATCATGATAAATAGAAATTTAAAATATATAAAATTAAAAAAAAGAAATAACAAGCATATGTGATTAAATAGACTCAAATTTTAATCACTTCTATATACTAGAATTAGTGAACATCAAGACCAATTTAACATTGAAAATTTTGTTGCAAAGGAGATAAAAATACTTAATGAAATATAAACATAATAAAAATAATCATTCACCAACCACAATGTCTTATCGAATCTTCTTATAATAATCTTTGAAAAATAATATAAAGTTTCCTTCTTTCTTTCTCTACAACAAATATTTGCTTTCTTATCAGAAATACTTGTTTACAATAAGAATACATGAATATTTAGCTTTGAGGTGACTAACTACCTCATAACTTTGTATAAATACGTTTTTCAAAAATGGTTTCTATTATCTTATTTACTTTTTGAAATTATTTCATAATGTAAAAATAAAGATATTTCAAATTATAATAATTTTATGAAAAATTATAACAAAGAAATAGAAAAAATAAGAGAGAGAATTAAAGGAGAGGAAGAGAGAGAAGAAGCACAAGGTTTTATTTAATGAGTTATCGATTGTCTCGAAGTGACCATCTTCTTTTGCTCCCTAGTTTGTATTGATTTCAACTTGAATGCTCTAAAATTTTCAAATGTTACATAAATTTATTGTTGGTTTTGAATCATTGTATTTGATAGCCTAATTAGCCAAGAAAGCATCATCTCATTTATTATTTCATTCTTTTTGAATAAGTTAGTAAGATATATATTGCATCTAGTAAGGGTACTAAGGATATCAGTCAACTAGTTCATGGCCTCCAAATTGAAATTATCTCCACTGAATAATTATTTGTTAATCATATTTTAGAATTTTTCTTTAAATTTAGTGCTTTAAAATGGTTCAATGTCTCCATTTTTCATTAGTTCACAATGAATAGTCCATATATTTTTATATATTTCAATTATGAGTTCATCACAAAGTTTCTATATTATTTAAAATCTTTTTGGGCTTCTTCAAGAACACTTATTTTCCATTCTATGATCTTAAATAATTTGAGGCCATCAATGACAAGTATCTCAACCCAATTTTTAATCACTCTTTCATGATTATTATATTTATGAATGTTTGAAATGACATTATCATCAATATCATCAATGGGAACAAATTCTAGAATTGAATCCATTGGATCATTGTCTTGACTCAAAAATGTATTTATATATGTTGAAAGTTTATGTACCTATTCCTCAATTTTTTATTAGCTCTACTTCCCAAATTATTTTATTTTAAGTAATTTTCTATAGTGATTTAAGAATTATGAATATCCACTTCATGGGTAGATTTCCCAATATGTATTTTACTCAAGCTCTAATATATTGGGGTCATATCTTCTTCAACTTTATCAGTTACAGGATTAGAAATTTCAAAAAATGATGCATCTAAGGGTTTACATATCAATCCTAAAGTTTTTTTTAACATTTTTATCTTGTGGTATTTGAAAGATATTTTCTACTACATATAAATAAAAAAGAATAGCCTTTAAACCACTTTTCTTCCACTTTATTTTTATATGTTGAACCCAAGGGAAGGATAAACTACTCAAAGAAATGACAAGTTGAGTATTTTATGACTTAGATGACCCAACTAAAGAAATATATTGTTGAGAGGCATGTTCTAGGATCCCCTATAGTATCAAATTATTGTGGCAGTGATGAAGGTGGAGGGGGATAAGTGGAGAAGGATGTCCAACATGAGGATAAGATGTAATGGAGACATGATCAATATGAGATATAAGTTATGCTTGTGTTGAGTCAATAGAGTAAATAAAAGACAATTGCATCAAAAAAGTATAAAAAACATGAGATGTTTACATTAAGCCAATATATTATGTAATCAATGTTACTAATACTGATAAACCCAAGTCAGAATCAAGGAGATATTAAGCCATTTTTTAAATGTGCAAAGAATGATATGATCATTTTGAGGATGGATTATCACTTGAAGAAAATAAGGAAGGAGACACACACCTCTTAGTGAATATTTTTATAGTTACATTGGCACAAATTAATTTTGTAGTTTTTTCTTCTTTATATCCTTATCGATTCCTTCACTTGTTACTTTACTTGGATGAGGTAGTTTTGTATCTATGTTATTAATAGACTATTGAGTAACATGGGATACCTTTTACTATTTATATATTTTGGAATATCTAATATCCTTTGATCTTCCTTCATCCATATACTCAACAAATTTATTGTTAAACTGGGCCGTTGATCTTTCTAGAATAATTTTTTTATGTTCATTCAAATCAAAATATTATTTGATTGACAAAGCAAAAGTGTAATAGGTAAAATATGTTCTTTATCAAATATATGATTAGTCATGTCTAATTCATCATCGACAATCTACTAAGTCACCCATTATAATATGAATGCTTTCATTTGTTCTAAGGTCATCCTTGAATAGTACATTTTTTGACCTCAAATTCATATTCATAATATTTTGAAGAGTTTTCAAATTATGGGAAATTGAGGTATCCAATACTAAACAAGATGTTTTTCTTCAAAAAAAACTTATTGTCAAAGGGGGGATATTTTTATGACATTTAATTACAAATTCAATCATGGATTTTTTAATATTGGAGTTATATCAAACTAATTTACACATATAATAAATTATACCAATATTATTTGATTGATTTTCAAATACAGTAACTCAAGCAAATAAATTTTGTGTGTTCACTCAAATCAAAATATTATTTTACTGACAAAGCAATAAGTGTACAAGAGGTAAAATATGCACTTTATCAAATAGATGATTAAGCATTTATGATCCATATTCTACAATCCACTAAGCCAACCATTATAATATGAATGGTTTCATTTTTTCCAAGGTCATCCTTGAATAGTCAATTTTTTTAACCTCATATTCATCTTCATAATATTCTGAAGAGTCTTTGAATTTTAGGACATTTAGGTATGCAGGACCAAGCAAGATGTTAATCTTCACAAAACTTTTACTATCAAAGGGGAATATTTTAGTATGACATTTTGTTGGAAATTCAATCATGGATTTCTCAATATTGGAGGTATCTCAAGATAATTTTCTAATATAATGACTCAATAAAATATGAAATTAGATTCCCTGACATGTTTCTCATCACTATTTTTTAAAACTCACTTAATTTCTTGTAGAACTCAATGAGAATGATTTTTTTGCTTGTTTATCTTTTAAATTTATATGGGAGACCTATGAACCCTCCAACTCTAATGTATGTGAATATGTGAAATTAGATAAAGTAACTTACATACTTATTTACCAAGGAAAAAAATTCATTTAAAATGCATGCATTTTTGTTTCCCTTCAAATTCATCATAACTAACATAGTGAAAACATCATTCAAACTTCAAAATTTTTTATTTCCTTTCTAATAACCGAGTTGTGGCAATTTATCATATATTATCTTTTGTGGGAAGTCTTGTCCTTCCATTTTCAGTCCTATCCACTATCTCAAATCAACAATAGAATATATCAATTTTGAATTCATATATAATTATTTGGTTGAATCAATCTCTATCAAGTGATCATAGATATTTTGACTTATTACCCCTCCACAATTAATGAAATGTTTTCCTGCATAAATAACACTGATGTAGACACACATCCATTGGATAAATACCAAGGGTTTGAATTACCTATAGATATATTCAATAGAGTTATGATATATGATAATTATTCATGGAATTATCCCCTAGATAGGGCCTTAAGAAGTTTTGATGGTCCTCATATTTTTTTCTTAATGTAACTTTGGTTGATCATGTTCAAACATTTATCATTATTTTAGTTTCAAGAATTTAATTTAATATTATTTTTTATGTCTGTTATTTCATAATGCCTAGGGATCTTGAATATTGTA
>JARHVA010003366.1:1577500-1637500 GCA_037957365.1 Torreya grandis
TTGATTCTACCTTTTAGAAGGGTTTTGTCCATGAAAACATTCACAGACCCTCAAGAAACACTTGAATCCATGTTTAGAACCGATGTGGTGGGGAGCATCGATATAGGAATTAACCCCTTCATGGAGGTACATATTGTGTCTATGGCCTCCTAACTAAAAAATTTAACCACTAGTTCATTGCAATATGCTCAAAGTGGGTTGTGGTGCACTGATTACAAGGTGGAAGGCCATAACAAAAACAACTACCCTCAAAATAATGTGTGCACACCGCTTCTCAATTATGAAGTTTATCATGAGTTACATGATGTTTAAAAATTACCTTTGTTGTAATGCACCAATCAAGTTAAAAAAACCATCTATTGTAAGTTTTGTGATGCCCACACTCACACCACAAATGACTGCTAGGTAATTAATTAGATGCACGAAAATATTGAGAGACACACAAAATAAGAAACTACAATAGTAAAAGGGAAGGCAAACTAAGGAAATGAGGGTTATGGCCATTAAAATGATATATATTGGAACAAAAGAGGTGCTAGAAGGTGAGGTAGAGGACATAGTGGAGGAATATTCCCATTTTGATGATGTTATAAGTCAAAATCGATCAAGCTCTATCAGTATGACTGCCTAATGCATCCAATAGGTAGGTATTACCATGGACTACATATAGTCGAGGAATGTCTAAATTATATAAAAAAATGACCCAAGGTAGGCTTGACATGGATAGGGTCTCAAGGATGATCAGGTGTGAGTGTAAGGAGGTAAAATGGTCTCCAAAGGTGCAACCAACATGTATAAATTCAATCAATAATTTAAGTAATTACTCAGAGTGGACTCACCACTCAACTTCCAATTACACCAATACCAAATTTGCATCTAGATTATGGGATGCCAAGTTTCACTAAGTGCATTATAGAGCTAGAACCCAAATCCATTCATTATCCAGACCCTGCATACCAAAAAGACATATTGCATCAAGCTATATGTGTGATCTAGAACCTACAAGGAGAACTCCAACTGGTGCAAGGCTTAGAGGTGAAAGTCATTACCTATCATAAAAAGTTTGGTCAAGAGGTTAAATTTCAAGAGCTTATGAAGATCTCGCACCTCCTATAAATAGAAGGGATACTTCCACTATTAAATAGCTTGCTTCTTAAACATGCAAGACAGTGATAAGTTAAAGTTGTCACATCATGCAAGGAAAGTGCATGAGAGGTTAGGCATACATCAAACATGGAGAATGACTATGAACTCCTAGTGAATAACACCATTGATAGAAGGTCCATCTATAAGGTCCTGATCAACATAGGTGCTGAGGTCAATATCCTGACCAACAACACATGGAAGAAGATAGGTAGGCCATCTTGAGACCTTCTCCCCATGTACTCTTCATGGCCAACAAGACTCCATCACAATTGATCAAAATTTAGAAGGGAACCATTCTAGATATTATGGGCATCAAATTCCACACTGACTTCAAGGTAATCGAGTTGGCTAAACATGATAACTATCCAATTCTTCTAGGAAGGCCATGATGTTATGCCAACAATGTTTATATGTGCTTCAAGAAGTGATATATGAACTTCAAAAATGGAAATAATGGGACCTATTGAAGACTAGTTGGGTCCATATTGATCATGCTCCAAAATAATGGGACCTGTACCATATGAAGAAAGGAAATAATTTACTCCAATTGAGGAAAGGTAAGATTACAGCGCTCCTAAATTTTGAAAAGAGTAACCTAGTAGGAAGGTATGTCCATGACCTTGAATCATGTATCCCCAAATAAATAGATAATATGGGTACACTAGTGTATACCTTGAGAAGCACTATCTCACATTAGTGGGCAGCACAAAAATGTAACTTGCCAACCTAGACAGAGGTAAAAGAAGTGATTTTCACTAGATTCAAGAGGATTAGAAAGAATTTAGATATATCAGTGTACTATAGTGACTCTTATATCATGATTTATGTCTACCTATGTGAAGAGACATGGACTGAATACAACATGACTACCCTAAAAAACTTATGGGTGCACATCTTTTATAGGACTCTACAGACATTCGTGTGAGAATCATATATAGTCAACAAGACACACCAAGAGACAACCAATTAAGATGACATTAAGGAGAATTTTTTGCACACCTTATTTTCCTCATAGAACTTGGATTTGATTAAGCCACTACAAGGAATTCAGAGGGTGATGTTTGATCACACCATCATCCTTAAGGAGCTCATAAAATAAATGTTCAATGGAAAAGGGTTGGTACTCCTAACTTTATTTAAGGAACAAACACTCAATAATGACTCGAGTGAAGAATATGATGAAAGTTGGAAGGATCATTACTATAAAAACATTGATTGATAAAAAAAGCTTATATGCCAAGTAGATGACAGGGATCCCAACAAAGAAGACCCCACTCATCTTCCTATAGGGATAATGGAGGGAAATTGGCAAGTCAAGGACTCACACTAGAAGAAAAATTAAGAATTCCATGCCTCACTAAATACCATCAAAGTGGACATCAACATAGAAAGAGACCCAAAGATGGCTACTCTAGGTACATATTAGTCTGATGCAGAGCTGGCATGCATCGTAGACCTCCTGAAGGAATTCCAATACTTGTTCCCCATGACTTACCAAGATATGAAAAGAACCCACCCACTGCATTGGAATATTAGCATAAATCTAATCGATCACACAAAATTGGTCAAGAATACCCCTACATAATGAATCCCAACCTCTATGCCAAGGTTAAAAAATAAATCGATGTAATGCTAGATTCAAGGGTTATTTACCCTATGTAGGAGTCCAAGTGGGTGAGCCTGATGGTGATAAGCATCAAGAAAGATGGGCACATTCACATTTGCATTGATTATAGAGTTTTGAACACCAAATACATCAATGATCCCTTCTTGAATCCATTCTCTAATGAGGTTCTAGAAGGAATCATAGGATACAAGATCTACACCTTCATTGATAGGTTCTCTAGATACAACTAAGTACAGATTGAGGAGGAGGGTAGGCTCAAAATAAAATTTACAATTGAATGTGTCTATTTTTATTATAATGTGATGCCCTTTGGAATAAAGATTATGCTAGCCATGTTATCTTTAATGGTGATGACCACATTCCAAGACTTCACCCAAGAGCTCCTTTAGGATTACCTAGATGATAATACAGTCTATGGCTTTGTCAAAGACCATTATGACAACTTGTGCCTAATGTTTGAGAGGTTCATGCATCTTTAGATATCCTTGAACTTGAAGAGGTGTGTCTTTGAAACACCATTTGGAACACTACTAAGGCACATCATATGTAAGGATGGTTTACTCATTGATCCAATGAATATTATTATCATCATTCAAATGTAGACTCCTTCCACACAAAAATTTGTCCATGCCTTTCTTGGCTACTATAGATATTATAGAAAATTTATAAAGAGCTATGAAAATTTTGTGCTACTGATAAAAGATATATTGCATAATGATGTCTCATTATACTAGGGAGAACACAAGAAGATGCCTTTGAGACCATGAAACTTAGATTAGCTATCACACCTATCTTACAATTTCCTGACTGGATGAACCCATTCCATGTCCATATCGATGCTTTTGGCTTTGCGATTGGCATAATCTTAGTGTAGCCTAGTAAAGGAAAAATGGATCATCCCATATCCTTTGCTAATATAAAATTAATAAAGGTAGAGAAGAACTATACTATAATCAAGTGTGAGTCACTCAACATGGTCTATACCCTATAAAAAAATAGACAATATTTGTTGGTGAGCCCATTCATCATTTTCATAGACTATGAGGCACTTAAGTACCTATTGAATAAGCCCATTATCCATGGGTGAATTTTTAAATAGATCATTTTATTTCAAGAATTCTAGTTGTTAGTTATCATCAAACCTGTAAAATAGAACTTGGGGCCAGACAATTTATCATGTATAGGATTTAATGATGCAACAATGCCAATTAAGGATGATATGTTGGATGCACAACTGTATAGAATCTAGCATGACCCTAAGTACTTGGTGGAGATATCCACATTTTTAACATTTATATCTGCACCCCAAATAATGATAATAAAATAAAATAAATGCTCACAATTCACACTATCCTTTTTCAGCTCATCAATGGGGAACTATACATAGTAGGCTGAGATGAATTTCTTCATTGATGCATGTTGGATCATGAAATGGAATCCATCCTATGTGAGGCACATGAGGATATTGTAAGAGGTAATTGTTTGGGATACATAATGACGTCAAAAGTGATGCACTTAATCTTGTGGTGGCCAAGTCTATTTTAGGATGCGAAGGATTACACCAAGGAATGCAATATATGCCAGCACATAGAGAAGCCCAACAACTAGGATGAGATTCCTATCATTACCATTATTTCCCAAGAATAATTTGAGAAATTATCCATTGATATTATTGGACCCATTACCCCCATAGCATGGTGCACAAGCATGAGGTAGATTCTAACAGCGAGTCACTATTTCACTATGTTGGTTGACGATGGACCAACCAAAAACTACACAACCACTACAAACACAAGGTTCATATGGGAGAACATCATAAGCCACTATGGGTTCCCACTTAGCTTGACTAGTGATAGGGCCACACACTTCATTAATGAAACTATATGGATATTACTAACCGAATACATAGTGTCACACTATAAGACAATGCCTTACCATCCCCGAGTAAATAGCATGTTGAGGCATTCAAAAAGATCTTGGGGATGTGCCTAGAAAAGATATGTGATGTGGGTTGTAAAGATTGGGATGATCAAGTGTAGATTGTATTATGGGCATATTGTACAACTTACAAGAACCTAAATAAGTCTACACCATTTCAAATGGTATTTCCCACTAAGGCGGTCCTACTGATGGAATTCTTAGTGTCATCATTGTGTATCATGTACACTAGTCAATTAGATGACCAAGATTCACTGAATGTAAGGTTGGAGGACCTAGAGCACTTTGATGAGGCACGTGCCCAAGCAAAGTTGAGCTAGTATATAGAAAAAGTGTGCCAAAATTTCTTGCATGATAAGCATATCAAGCACAAGGTGCTAACAGAAGGGGCACTAGTTTTACTCTATGACTCTAATTATACTATAAACCCACACAAGTTTTAGATAAGGTGGATGGGTGCATATGTCATCCACAACATCCTAGAGACTGTTACATTCAAGTTGTGTACTTTGTCAGGTGAAATGATCTGTAGGCATTTCAATGGCTACCAATTAAAGCTTTATCAGAAATAAGGTGGAAATTGAGCCATTAGAAACTGACTTCTTGGTCACAATTCTATTGTATTGAGAGACCATAATAAATTTTGGAACAAGCCAAATAAGTCCTTTGATAAATTAATAAGTTGTGATTTTAGGTCACTATAAAAAAATGCCTTTAGCATCTTCATGCACATATTCAATCAAGTGAGTTGATCATGGATACTCTCCATGCACCTAAGGATAGACACCTAAGTTATGGGCATAAGATGTTTTCTAAAATTAGAAACAATGTTCACCAGATAAAATTCAAGAAGAAAGGTAGTTTTAGGACTACAGAAGGGCTAGTTCAACACTTTTAAGCATAATACCAATTTCTTGTGTGAAGTGAGGTTGTTTTCTAAGCACCTACACTTGACACCTATATAGTTAGGTGCATGGATCTCACTAGACTTAGAGTAAATGTGAACCAAGAGAGTCACATAAGATATATGTGTGAAAAAGATACAATGAAGACACATAACATGATCATGTGTAAGAGATCAAATAAGAATATTGTGTTGCAGAGCCAGTGCAAGGGATTTGTATGGTGTAGGAAAATCCAAGGTAAGAAAATCAAAGCATATTCAAATTAACCAAGAGAGACAAGCATGCTTGAAATATAAGTATAGTTAGAAAAGGATAGGGGACCAAGGAGGATTAATCTTGTGCACGTGAGGTACTATGCCTAGATTACAATATTTAAGGTGAAGGTCATGCAAAGTGAATAAAGTACAACAAAAGATCATCAAGATAAGAATGTTGTGTTGGAGGGCTAGTGCAAGGTATTTGTATGGGTTAGGAAACCCAAGGCATGAAAATAAAAGTGTAGTTAAATCAACCAAGATAGACAAGTATGATTGAAATAGAAGTATAGTTGGAAAAGGAAATGGGACCAAGGAGGCTTAATCATGTGCATATGAAGTACCATGCCTAGATTAACATATTGAAGGTGAAGGCCATACAAAGTGAATAAATTACAATATAAGATCATCAGGATAAGATGGAATATACCTAAAGTAAGGAAGGAAGTGACTATTTGAACTACACATCCCTTCATCAAAAAGTCATTGCAAGAAATTAATGAGGTGGTGTTGGAGGCACAAAGATCCACATTGAATGCACATATAACAAAAGATTTTTGTTGATTTTATGTTGCATATCAAATTCCAAGGAATTTAGGCACCATCACACCATTAATCAATCATAATTAAGATGATAGATGATAATAGAGGTATAAAATAATGAACAACTAACTGTGTCTGGATATCAACCTTGTGCTAATTTGAAATTTGAAATTGATAACTAGAGTAAAAATATAAAACTAGAGAATTGAACCAAGGAGACCCTACTATAGAAATAACTTAAGCACCCTGAGATGCCAAAATTGAATCATTTGTTAGGTGTGTGGAGCTAAAAGCTTCACCAAGGAGCACACAAACAGGTTTGGGTCTACACAGACACCGGCGTCGGTCAGGAGCGACCGACGTCGGTCAGTTGTAGTTGCAGAGGTGCTGACGTCGGCAGTAGAGTCGGCCGGCGATGGTCACAGGCGAACAGGCAGGAACCGACGTCGGTTACCTGTGTGTCCAGAAAGCGATTTCCGAGGACAGAAGCGAGTGTTTGCATGATGAGTTTGAGTTGTAGACTCAAGCTCGCATCTCTATTGTTAGAAATATTATTTTTAGAGCCCTTGTTGAAGAGGCTTAACTATTTTTTGTAAGAGCATGCTCAAGTTTCCTATTTCTATATGTAGGAGAGATCTTCTAAGCTATTGTGTGTGTAATATAGAGTATGAGTAGAACATTGTGAATGTTTGAAGGACAGTACTTGAGAGAGAGCTCTTGAGGAATAGAGATCTAGTGAGAGATCTTGTGTGCATCTAAGAGAGGTGTGGAAGAACAAAGTTCTTCATTTGTATTCCTATTGTAAAGAGTTTTTAATACAAGTTTTCAGGGTGTTTTCTTGTATATCTTGTTCTGTGCTATTTATCATTTCAGTTACTTATCTATCTGATTTATTTCCGCATTCATTGCTTTCACAAGTGTAATCCATTGTTGGTTGATCCCCAACAAGTGGTATCAGAGCTCAGGTTCACTAATAGGTGGTTCAGATCTGTGTAGTGTGTTTGGATTACAGGTTGCTCACAGGGATTTCTGTTTGAGTGGGAGAAGCAATGGCAGATGAAAGTAAGTTGAGAATGGAAAAGTTTAATGGCAAGAACTATCAGCACTGGAGAATGCAGATAGAGGACTATCTGTATCAGAAGGATCTTTACTTACCGTTAGGTGGGATAGCAAAGAAGCCCAAGGACATGGAGGATGAAGAATGGGAAGTTCTTGACAGAAAGGCTCTTGGGTCTATAAGACTGAGTCTGGCCTCCACTGTGATATCTAATTTGTCACAGGAAAAAACTACGGTAGAGTTAATGACCACGTTAGCAAATTTGTATGAAAAACCCTCTGCTTCAAATAAGGTATATTTGATGAAGCAGTTATTTAATTTGCATATGCAAGAAGGTGGATCTGTTTCTAATCACCTGAATGATTTCCATGGTATTGTTATCAGTTAAGTTCTGTCAATATTGTATTTGAAGATGAAATAAAGGCTCTTTTAATATTATGTTCTTTGCCTGAAAGCTGGCATGGCTTGGTAATGGCAGTTTCTAATACTGCTTCTGCTTCGAATATTTTAAAAGTAGAGGATGTGGTTAGTGTTATTTTGAATGAGGAAATTCACAGGAAAAGCACAGAAGAGACATCTGGGACATCCAGGAACGCTTTAAATCTCGAGAGCAGAGGAAGGCAAAAAGAAAAGAGCAAGAGGAGATCAAGATCTAAGTCTAAGGGAAGAGGCAAATCCAAATCCAGGAATGGCAGAAGGCCACAATGCTGGAACTGTGGAAAGTTGGGGCACATAAGCAGAGATTGCTGGTCAAAGCCTAAGGAGGACAATCAGCACGAAGGAAAGGAAGAGACAAAGGTTGCAGGTATTGCACAGGATGCTCTTATTTTCTCTTTGCATAATAATATAGAATCTTGGGTATTATATTCTGGTGCATCTTTCCATGCTACCCCTAACAGAGAATATTTCAGTGACTATGTCCATGGAGATTTTGGAATAGTGTACTTAGGGGATGATGAGCCTCGTAAGATTATTGGCAAAGGTAAAGTGCAGCTAAAGATGCAGAATGGCAACACATGGGTGTTGAGGGATGTGATGCATGTTCCTATTTTGAAGAGAAATTTGATTTCTGTAGGTAAGCTAGGTGATGAGGGTTGTACAGTAACTCTCACAGCAGATTCTTGGAAGGTGACCAAGGGTGCACTTGTTATGGCCAGAGGTAAGAGAGAAGGTACTCTCTATTTGTGTAATTGTGTTACTAACAAATCTCCTTCAGTTTTATCTACTTCAGATGTGGATGCTAAATTGTGGCACTCAAGGCTTGGCCACATGAGTGAGAAGGGGATGTCAATCCTTAAGTCTAAAGGTATGCTTTCAGATTTGAAAAGTATGGATCTAGAATTTTGTGAGCATTGTGTATTTGGAAAACAGAAAAGAGTTAGTTTTCTAAAAACTGGGTCTACTAAGAAAAGGCAGAAGTTGTAGCTTGTTCACACAGACGTGTGGGGACCGGCTCAGGTAGCCTCTATTGGCAGATCACAGTACTATGTTACATTCATAGATGACGCCACAAGAAAGGTATGGATATACTGTATTAAAAAGAAATCTGATGTTTTTGAGACTTTTAAGATTTGGAAAGCCATGGTTGAGAATGAAACAGGCAGAAGATTAAAGTGCCTGAGATCTGATAATGGCGGTGAGTTCTGTAGTCTTAAGTTTAACTGGTATTGTTACACTCGTGGAATCCGAAGACAAAGGACGGTTCCAAGGACACCTCAGTAGAATGGTATTGCTAAAAGGATGAACAGAACTATTATGGAGCGTGTAAGATGTATGAGATTGCATGCAGGGTTGCCCTTAGAGTTTTGGGCAGAAGTAGTTGACATCGCAGTGTACCTGATCAACAGAGGACCCTCTACAGCTCTGGATGGTGGAATTCCAAAAGAGGCATGGACAGGTAAAAAGGTAGATCTCTCATATCTCAAAGTTTTTGGTTGTGAAGCCTTTGTGCACATAGATAAGGAAAATAGAAAGAAGCTTGATGCTAAGTCTATGAGGTGCACGTTTATAGGCTATGGCTCAGATGATTTTGGTTTCAGATTTTGGAATCTAGGAACTAACAAGGTAATTAGGAGCCGTGATGTTGTTTTCAATGAAAGAGTGATGTACAGTGATCAGATAAAGAAGCTAGATCAAGCTGGGCAGAGCAATAATGAGTTGGACGAAGTTATGGTCCAAAATGAGCTCGCGGGAAAAAGAAATAATCACTTACAGGAAAACACAGAGACCGACGTCGGCAGGTTTGGAACCGGCATCGGCAGTATAGAAACCGATGTCGGTCATACAGAGACAGACGTCGGCAGACCAGGCACCGGCGTCGGCCAGGAAGAACCGGCATCGGCCAGTAACAGGTCTACAGGTGGCCGAGGTCGGTCACTGTCAGAAAATTTGGGTGGACAGATTGTTGAGAATGAGTCCAAGACACCAATCAGGAGGTCTGAAAGGGTAAGTAAGCCTCCAATTAGATATTCTCCTTCCTTATATTATTTATTGCTAACCGATGGTGGAGAACCAGAGAGTTTTGAAGAAGCTTTACAGGTGGAGTCCAGGAGTAAGTGGGAGCGTGGCATGGTTGAGGAGATGGAGTCCTTAAGGGAGAACCAAACATGGGATTTGGTTGAATTGCCAGCTGGTAAGAGAACACTGAAGAACAGATGGACTTACAGGTTGAAAGAAGGTGAGGATGGACAGATGAGGTATAAGGCCAGATTGGTTGTGAAAGGATTTGCACAAAAGCCAGGTATTGACTTTGGTGAGATTTTTTCTCCGGTTGTTAAGATGACTTCTATAAGGGTTGTATTGTCTTTGGTTGCTTTTGAGGATTTGCATCTTGAGCAGCTAGATGTTAAGACAGCATTTCTTCATGGGGATTTGGATGAGGAAATTTACATGGAACAGCCAGAAGGTTTTGAGGTCAAGGGTAAGGAGAAACTAGTGTGCAGGTTGAAGAAAAGCTTGTATGGCCTCAAGCAAGCTCCTAGGCAATGGTACTTGAAATTTGACAGGTTTATGACTGAGCATGGCTATAGTAGGTGTCAATCCAACCATTGTGTATATTTTAAGAGATTTGATAATGGTAGATATATTATTCTATTGTTGTATGTAGATGATATGCTGGTTGCAGGATCTCACATGCAGGATATCTCTGAGCTTAAGGTGAAGTTAGCTCAAACGTTTGCTATGAAGGATTTGGGAGCAGCGAATAAAATCCTTGGCATGAGCATTAAGAGAGACAGAGAAAATCACAGGTTGATATTGTCTCAAGAAGATTATGTGGACAAGGTGTTGAAACGGTTCAATATGCAAGATGCGAAACCGGTAAGCACACCTTTGGCTGGACATTTTAAGTTAAGTAAAGAACAATGTCCCAATTCACATGATGAGGTAGAGTACATGAGTAAGGTTCCATATTCTTCCGCAGTAGGAAGTTTGATGTATGCAATGGTGTGTACTAGACCGGATATTGCCCAAGCAGTGGGAGTAGTAAGCAGGTATATGGCCAATCCAGGAAAGGAACATTGGAAAGCAGTACAATGGATCCTTAGATATCTGAGAGGAACCAGCAGTAGACACTTATGCTATGGAGGTTCAGATACTTCTCTACATGGCTATGTAGATTCAGATATGGCAGGAGATTTGGATGGCAGGAGGAGCACCACAGGTTATGTTTTTACTATAGGTGGAACGACAGTTAGTTGGATATCTAAGTTGCAGAAGGTTGTAGCCTTGTCAACTACAGAAGCAGAGTACATTGCAGCTACAGAAGCTAGCAAGGAGATGATATGGATGACACGGTTCATGAAAGAGCTTGGAAGGGAGCATGGGAGTTGCAGATTGCATAGTGACAGTCAGAGTGCAATCCATTTGGCTAAGAACTCAGCTTTTCATTCTAGAACCAAGCACATACAGCTAAGGTACCACTTCATACGGCAGGTATTGGAAGATGGTGAATTGAAGCTGGAGAAGATCCATACAGACAAGAATCCTGCTGATATGCTAACAAAGCTGGTTACTAAGGAGAAGTTGAATCTTCATTCAACTTCTATTGGTCTTCATGATTGAGTTGAAGATGGAGGAGCTAGAAGATGTTGCTATACAGGTACTGGTGCAGCTGGTTTATCTCCAAGTGGGAGATTGTTAGGTGTGTGGAGCTAAAAGCTTCACCAAGGAGCACACAAACAGGTTCGGGTCTACACAAACGCCGGCGTCGGTCAGGAGTGACCGACGTCGATCAGTTGCAGTTGCAGAGGTGCCGACGTCGGCAGTAGAGTCGGCCGGCGACGGTCACAGGCGAACAGGCAGGAACCGACATCGGTTACCTGTGTGTCCAGAAAGCGATTTCTGAGGACAGAAGCGAGTGTTTGCATGATGAGTTTGAGTTGTAGACTCAAGCTCGCGTCTCTATTGTTAGAAATATTATTTTTAGAGCCCTTGTTGAAGAGGCTTAACTATTTGTTGTAAGAGCATGCTCAAGTTTCCTATTTCTATATGTAGGAGAGATCTTCTAAGCTATTGTGTGTGTAATATAGAGTATGAGTAGAACATTGTGAATGTTTGAAGGACAGTACTTGAGAGAGAGCTCTTGAGGAATAGAGATCTAGTGAGAGATCTTGTGTGCATCTGAGAGAGGTGTGGAAGAACAAAGTTCTTCATTTGTATTCCTATTGTAAAGAGTTTTTAATACAAGTTTTCAGGGTGTTTTCTTGTATATCTTGTTCTGTGCTATTTATCATTTCAGTTACTTATCTATCTGATTTATTTCCGCATTCATTGCTTTCACAAGTGTAATCCATTATTGGTTGATCCCCAACATCATTATGTAGAGATATGAATTGTGTTCCCTATCAGATTGGCAAAGGAAAGAAAGGTGCACAGTTTAGGTAAGAACTAGGAAGTTAAAAACTAAAGTGACACCAAGGCCACCATTTATGACACATGAAGCTTGAGAGCCAAATATACAGTCATAGACATTACAACTGAGTGAAGTGACAAAGAATATTTAAGGCTTTTACAGGATAAATATACCATGATTTAGCACAAATAGATTTATAATGGGGAAAAAGTAGATGAGCTCGAGCTTGCAACAGGTACAAAAAGATTCAAAGAAAGATCAACTAGTAGCTAAAGTCACTGCTATGAAAATAATGACACCATTAGTAGGAGTTAGTGTCTCCCAAATTGAATAGGAGGAAATTTAGAAGATATTATATTGAAACATGCAGTTTCCCAAAGAGGTGTTGTTGGGAGAAAATTAGGTGTCATTCATGAAAAACATCCACCTGAAAGATTAAAACCACTAGATCTCTAACAATGTGAATGACCTAGCACAAAAATGGATGGTAGACACATGGGTAAAGACTAAAAAATGTAGATCACTGTTTGATGTCTCTATCTAAGATAAATTGATGACCACCAATGTGATGAAACTCTATGAGTTTCCCAATTTTCAAAAGTCAGAAGAAATTTTGTAGTTCCTACTCTTGCATGTCTATAGGTTTAGATTTCACTTTTTAGGGAGGCACATGAGGCTATTTGCAAATGTCATTAGTTAATTCAATAGGATCTCAAGCTATGGCATAGACATCCTCTAGATAATGGTAGATGACACTAAAGATGAAAGGGTTGTGAAGCTCCTAGGTTACTAAAAAGGAGGTTTTACATTCCTGATGAAGGACATAGATGATCTTTAGATGAGGTAAGTTATGCACTTGGTGAGTTCAAAATAATGCCCTGATAGCTAATAGGTAGATACAGTAAAGGCCTACCTCTGTATTGCATAACACATTGCATAGGGTATGAAATTTAACATCACCAAGTTTATTATAGAGGATATAATTAAGAACGCACTCAAATGTCATCGTATGTGCAAGACATTTTAATGTGAGTCCTTACTGATCTTATTTGTGATGGAGGAGATTAATTTTCTTGATGGTGATGAGGATGAGCTTTGGGTATTACCAACACACAATGACTCCTTGTTACTAAAATACAAGAACTACACTTGCCCAGCTACCTTCACCATGAATTATAAATCCTGAGTAATGGGATAGTGCATGCGGTATATTGAAGCATTCAAAAAATATTCGTGCATAATAGAGAAACACCCATAGAGACTATTTGTAATGGTGACTTTCATTATTATTAAGGACTTCAACATCATTCAATTGGTGCTCATAGATAGGAATCCCTCTAGTTGGCTAAAATTTCCTTATGCAATTTCAGCTAGGTAATTTAGAGAAGCACTACAAAGAATCCTCAATGCATAATAGGTGGATATCCTGGTGAATGATGTGGATGCATATATATGATGTTTGAGGCACCAATAGATATACCTAGGGGAAAATCAACCAAAAATGAGAGGACGATTTGAATGCTACTGACATCTATCCCCTCAAGAGAGAAGTCATACTTGGGCACATCCATAGGCTATTATATGAGATGAATTAAAGGAATAAGGGCATGCCCTAGGACAAAATAATGACCTCCCCCTCCATGTTTTCAAATAAGGAGAATTGGCACAAGTATCACCAATTAAATCCCCTTAGAAGAAGAAGGAAGATACCGTGAAGGAAATACAAGAGCACCTTTGATTGAAGATGACCTCCAAGGATGAAGCTACCCCATCTATTACAAATAATAAATGCATGATATTTATGACAAGGATTGAATCACCCAAGATAAGGGAAATGAAAAATAGTAAGTCCAAAGGGCTTGTGGTGATGCCCATGATAGCCTTGGTAGAGATGGAGGTGCAAGAGGCACGAGAGGAAAAAGAAGATGAATAAGGATGGATGAAAGTATATATCATATAAGAAGTAGAGATAGATGAAAATCCCAACATAGAAGAAATTTATCAGGTTCTCCAAGGTGGAATTGCTACCATGCTTGAGGAAGAACAACCTTCAAGCACCCCAACCATAGAACCTAAAATGCAACCTCTACAAACTAAGGAAGAGAAGAGGCATTGATGGGTAGAAATGGGCCCAATAAATATCAAATAGAAGTAGCACTACAGTTACATGAAAAAAGGGAGGCCATGGAGGAAAAAGGCATAACCCAAGCATAGATTGACAAAGCTGAGAATGAGGAGACAAGGGCCAAGGAGAAAATGGCAATGTGATACTAAAGAAGGGTAAAGCAGAGATAAAGAAGGTTGAAAAACAAAATGCTAGGCAATAAACAGAAGAAAAGAGGGTTGTTGTAATGGTGGAAACCATAAAGGAAAAAGTAGAAGAGGTACCTAGTGCCTGCACCATCACAGTGGAGGAAGTTGAACCACAAGCATGCCTAAGTAGTGAAGGGGCACCTAGAGACAAGGAAGGTGATACTAGCAACTTAGAGAATCAAATAAAGAGAACAATTGAAATCTAATAGACTCGAGAGGGTGAAGTTGGTGTTGAAGAGAGGAAATAAGTGGATGAAAGGGAAAAGTCTGAGGAAGTACCCCCACTAGAGAAATGAAACACATTAGGGGAATTTTTTGAATAAGGTACCAGTTCTGAGAAAGAAGAGTTAGAATAGACAGAGCTAGCCATCCAAGAGGAGGAAGTTGAGTTGAGCCTATGAGAGAAGTCACATAAGGGGTTCATGAAAATAAACTATTACCTGATGGAGTACATGCCCCAAGGATCTAACATGAAACTAACATTCCATAAGCTATCCTTTGTCTTTAATAGTTATATGGACAATCCTCAATTTGAGGTAATGTGGAAGGTGATCTTTAACATAGACCAATCAGAGGAAGGGCAAGACTCAATTATTTTTAACCCTTATATAATGAATCTATAAAGGTCATCTCATGCCCTCCTTTGAATGAATTTAGATGTAGCATGCAATAAAATCATTAATGATGATGGATACTCAAGCTAGATGAATATCACACTGGAAGAATTAAAAAAAAAAAAAAAAAGCCATAAGATTCAAGTTGTAGTAACTAGTCAATCACATAAAGGTTACCAAGCCATCCCTCATAGATGTCATCATCACTTCAAATTTTTTGGAGGTTGAGAAGGTGTGTGCACTAGTGGAGAAAATGGTCCCAAATTTGAAGGCAAAATTGGAGCCATAAGAAGAATATGACCCTTGCATTGACATCAAGAAAGAGATCATCATGAAACTCAAATGGGTGGAATAACTCTTCACAAAGTTAGAAGAGGGTACAAAAGTAGTAGATGCAATTTTTTAAAACTTCTCCACCCAATTATAAATCATCGATACATGCCTTAAAAATTAAAAAGGAGAGAAGGATGAACTAATGGCATAGGCGTACACTATGATTAGGGTTGAGCACATTTAGATAATGGCATAGGTCAACACTTTGAGTGCCCAAATCAAGACCTAGGAGTAAGACATGGAAGAAATATTTCATGCATTATAAACAAAGGCCTATGAGCAAGGAAATATCCTTGAAAGAGGCATAATAAAGGAAAAATAAAGGTTACATGCCTTTAGGAAAGAGTTAGAGTAAAGTGACATGTTTTCCCTCAACATCACCTTCATAGAACTAGACAACATTATAAAAGAAATCAAAATTGTAATTTAGGGTTTTGAGGACTTCAAGGCAGAACTAAAGGAAAGTGAGCCTGAGTTTTACACACAAAAGGCACTAGAAGGTTAGTTTAAGGATAGACTAATATTTTTTTATGGGATAATATTGGGCCCCATATCCATCTAAATATATAATCCATGCTGACAGAACAAACACTAGGGATGAGGCAATCACTTGTCATGATTGTTATTTTGTCATCTAGTAATGATGTTTAGCAGGTACATAACTAACTCATTTTTGACTCAACCATCATTGGGAAGTGGGCACATGGGACAGTGATAGGTCATTAAAGGTAGAATAGTGGAGATGATAGAATGAGTACCTCTAGCACCATCTTAGTGATCGACGTGATCCATTTCCCATGATTCTAAGATTCTCTGAATCTCTACAAAAGAATGTTGAGTTTTATTAATGAAAAGGGGAGGATTGGAGTAGCGAAGCATAGTAGATTCATTCTAGGTGTTATATTAGCCATTAAAAATTATACTTAGTTTGGGATTCTCTTATTGCTCCCCTTTGTAATTCCCAAGTTCACCTATGAGCCTCTTGGCCTTTGATAGCTCAAGATGAGATTTTGCTCAATTCTTAGTAATATATATGTATTTTCATTGAACTCTATTAATAATAAAATATTTGTGTAATGTTTAATTCATTTAATACTTAAGTCTATAGTATGTATTTTGATATCATGTGAGCTTCTAACCTAACTAAATTATGGTGTGCCTATAGCTCAGGAGGACTCCCATGGTAGATATAGGAAAAATATAAGAATGGGTAAGACCCTATACCTCACAATGATACCTGCATCTAAATATGGTTAATCTAAGGTTACAAAAGGCTTACACTCATGAAGCTATAGACATACTTTATGTCTACCTACGCTTGATAGACAATTATTTTCCCACACCCTAGGATGGATTACACCAATGAATGTAACATCACCATTGAACTAACCAAAGTCCTTGAAGGACAAAGTTGCACCATGGCACAAATAGCCCTACACAAACCTTGTTCCCTTATCTAATTCACTTTGGGTGAGTACATAAGGCTTGTGCCTAATGTGAAGTGATGCAACACAGTCAATTGTCAAATGTTGAGTGCCATAGGATTACTCAAGACTTGCACCCCATTGGAACAAACCTAAATCTGACATAGATAACTAGATAAGTTCCAAACTAGGACCATGACCAATTCACCTACTTTTATACAAAAATATAAGAATTTAAATCAAGATCACATGATAATAAATGTATAATAAAAATTGAAGCACCTCATTACACCAAAACCTTGTGCAACATAAAGGTTTCCCTCTATTAATAATTTTCAAATCGCTACGCAATGACCATTAGAGTTACAATTTTCACCTATGTTTGTATCTTTGTCTTGATGAAGTTTTATTTATTTTGTGATGGGAACCATTCAAAAACTATATACTCAATATCTTTTCCATTTTAATAAAATTCCAAAATGTCAAAATATGCAACAGACCTGGCTCCTTCCTCCATTACAAGCAATTCCTCTAATTTTTCCCATGAAGTCATAGAAATACCTCCAAATTTGAAAATGATACCCTATTAGTTGTTTAAGACACAAGTTATGTGGTGGAGAGACTACCACTCAAGTTTTTGCAATAAATTTATTTAACATTTAAAAATTCATTAATTTTATTTTGGCAATAATTTTAGTATATATTTTGTTATTTGTGGAATGTGTAGACTCCACATAATTTGTAAATTCTAACTAAATCTAGTTATTTTTATACTTATTTCCCAAATACTATCTAAAAATAAGGTGAACTCATCTTAATTAACCATATTTTCACATCCCTCACATCTTCTTATTCTAATATCGAATCTTTCATTTATTGTAAGGGCTCTCAAATTATTAAGATATTTCAGATATTGAGTGTTTTAAATAGTAAACTAAAGGAATATGTCATTTGAAGAGAGGTTTTCTATGTGGTTATTGTTGGGTAGAATTGTATTGAATTTACCCACTTAGACTAAGGTCAATTGGGGACACATTTTTGTGGTGAATGCAATAGGAAGATACTATCCTCCTAATAGGTTGAGAAATTAACAATGGTCGATTTATATAAAATCAGTTATAGATTCAACATTTTACTCATATTTATAGTATACAATGGAAATTCGTCTCAACTACTAAAATTAGTAGATGAAAATTATCATTCTATTTGTGTAAAGTATGGCAAGATGGTAACAGATGGCAAGGCCATTTATTTAGTGAACCACAACCAATGCCATTAATATTAAGTGGGTGTTCCTTATGAAAACAATATGAAAACATTATTTTTCACACTCTCTTATTATTTCTATCCTTGTCAAACTAGAAGGGTCACTAATAGATAATATTATTTTGAAAATTTTGTAGGTATTCTTTATGGAAAGAATTTGAAAACATTGATTTCATAGTTTCTAATAATTTCTATCCTTGCCAAGATAGAAATACCAGTAATAGATTAAATTATTTTGAAATATTTTTAAGTAGTGAAGCCTCACTTCAAAAAGGTTAAGGATGAATTTATAATTGATCTTTATTTTAGTGACCACAATTTTTTATGGTTCCTTATTATAAAAAACACCAACATCCCTCTAGTTGATATGTGGGCTAGTATAAAATATTTTCATCTCTTTAAGTTTTATTGAGGATTTTGTTTCCTTTGTAGATTGGATCCCTTAGAATTCTCTAAAAATTAAATATATATTTATAAATTTATACTTTATCTCTACTCATGATACTCGAGTCAATACTAGATGTCATGCTTCATAAGATGGGTGTGTAACTCATATTGTCTAAGTGGAAGGATTGGAGGTAGAACTACAATATTGCATTCCAAAATTATTCTCTTAGAATAATCTATTATATTTTGAGGCCTTTTACTTTGGGTTTGGGTAATCTTAATTAGTGATGGCTTGTTAGAGTTAACATGATTACTTTATTTGATGTTTAGTTTATCAAGGTCTTCCTCTTTGGGAGAGGCTCAAGCACATTCGATTTCCTAACCCCAAGTAACTAGCCAGCTATCAATTCCAAGCCTCTAGGCACCCTTTTTAGACATGCCTAAGAGCCTAGAAAAAGAACAATGGATTAATAACTTATTTAGTTCTTATCACATATAACCATTTGATTGGCGAATGGAATTTTTTGGGGACAATACTAAATGGATTCCATATATTACATTTTATAGAAAATTTTTATAGCTACTATTCTATTTCAACTATGGAAGTTCAAAAATTAGGCCCCTTTTTTACAATGAAAATCTTTCTATCCATTTCCCTATCAGTGGTAAATTTCTTGTCATTTCTTTAGTATTTATATATATCTAATTCTAGAATCTTATGATTATCATGCATCTTCATTTGATCTGCTTACATCATTGCAAGTTGTGATTGAAGATGTGATATTTGTTTCTCTAGTTCATACACTATGCCTATGCAATCTTTTATTTTATAATGATGATGAGGTGAGATAACATGAAATAATCTAGACATTTTTTTACCTAGCCCTACAAAAATGAACAAAAATAAAACACCCATTACTATTCTAAAATGAAGACCACCCTTAATGGCCCCCTATTGATAAGAATCGATAACATGAAGGATGAAGCATTATGGAGAAGATAGATCAACTTCATCACCTATATCAACCTCTACCTGTATCCCTTCAATCTTGATTCCTACTAGGAAGGTCTTGGTGAGGGGAATTTATAAGCACCCTAATAATATTTTTAGGGATGTTGCCCTAGTGGCCAATGGAAGTGAGGAGGTGATCCACCTCCAACAACATTTTCGCTACTTGCACTTAGATCTATAGCATGAAATTTGACAAATTAGTATTTTTTTAGTTGTAGAGATATTTCTATTAATATTTTCTTTATTAAATATATCAAAACTTATATCCTTTTAAGAAGAAATAAAATCTCAATACCAAAAATACACCACATTTTCCCATAATCTTGTAAGGATCATAAAAGAATCCCTAAAATAATAATGTACCAAGAAAAGGGCTTTAGTGTAAATGGATTAAAAAAGGAATGGATCCACCTTCATGCTCGTTGGGATTTAACACAACTAAAAAATGTGTTTAAGAGCCTTAGTTTGTCCTCATAATGAAAAAATGTTTTTAAGATGCTCAATTCATAGATAAGTAAGGCTTTTGGGAGATGGGATCCTCATAAGAAGCAACCTGTCACCCACTAGAATAACTTCGTAGATAATGCATTATTCAAAAAAATTATTTTTGGGTTCTACATCACAAATGAAATAGTTTGAAATCTTTTTTGTAGAGAAAAGTAGAGCTAATAAGATTCCATTCTTTTTGATCACTTCCTATGGCACATTGTTGTGAGTTAGAAATTGATAACCAAAGTGGGGTTTGTAATAAACTAAAGGAGTGGATACATTCTAGTTCCAATCTTTCCCCCATTTTAAGAGAGCCTCTAATTCTAATTTTTTTGCAAAGCACAGTCTAGTATGATGATTTGAGTCTCAATAATGGATTCAAAACCTTGGTTGTTGATTTTTAATTTAGTCTTTAAAACTTTCCAATTGGATGAAGGTATATATAATTTTTCAAATACCATCCTGACGACATGAATGCCTTTATGTAAAATTAGAATAATTTTGATTATAGGAAATTAAGAAAAGGGTTTTTAATTATCAATAATAAATGGGGATCACTATAGTGAGTACAAATTAATTAAAATACCTAATTCAAATCCATCCAACTTCCAAACCATCCTAGGATTAATGGTCTCCTAGGCCTTCTATATGATTTTATCCATAAAGGTAATGTTAAGTTTTCTAGGAAAAAGTTTAATAAGTAATGATTAGAACCCCAAGTTCTTTTAGGATCCTCCTCCATAAGGAATAGAAAAGGAGATGTAGTGCCTAGGAATAAATTTCCAAGCTTTTTTCCCTTCAATGACTTTGGGAATGTGTTTAACACAAAGGGAAGTTCCTTGCAAGGAAATAAAACTAAGCACTAGCCCACCGATCTCTATAGGTCTACAATAGAAGTCCCATGCTACTCTTTGAAAGTCTTTTCTACCTTCAAAAATTTCCCAGAGAAAGTCTAGTAGTAACTTTTCAAGATTCTTGTAGGAAAATTTAGAATGAGCCCAACAAGAAGAGTAATAAAGTTCAAGGTAACCATAACTTCATGTAAAATTTAAAAATTGATTGAGAGAGAGTGAGGTTTATAAATCCAATACAATTTTTTTTTATCCACATTAACAAAAACATAGTTCCATATCTCGACTTGGGAAGATTGAAAAATAAAAGGAATGCCCAAAAATTTTAATATTTCCTCATAATAAATCTATTTTCACTAATTAGCGTCAAGCTAACTAATTTTAAATCCACAATACTGTGAATAAAATTGAGTCTTGGCCCACTGAATGTTGGAGCCAAAACCCAGGAAAATACTCTTAGGGTATTTCATGGTGTTGTGAACCACAATTTATACTACAAGATTAGTAAGAAATGAGCCATCAACAAAATGGCCCTTACGAAATAGGTCTTGAGGTGAATGGAGTAGATAAATTCCTTTAACTAACGCTAAGCTAGTATAATCCCCCCTAAAATAGTTAAACCCTTTGATGATTAAAACATAAAAAAGGAGTTGAGGGGAAGCCTTGCATGATGGATCAGATAAGACAAAAGTTCTCAAGACCATTAATGGTGAGAGAAAAAGAATCATCTTAATATAGACTCTATACAAAGTGAAAAACCTATGACTAAAACACAAGGCTTGTAATATGACAAGAATGAAGGTCTTTTAAATCCTATCATATGACTTTTCAAAGTTGGTTTTAATAAATAAATCTTTCTGCTTGGATGTGTGAATTCATTCCACCCCTTCCTATACTGTAATGATGTTATACATGATATATCATCTTAAATAGATCTATTTTTATCTAGCTTAACCACTAAGAGAAGTGTTGACATTCAAAATTTAAATGAATAACCAATCTACTCATTTGCCTATCATGAATGTCAAAATAAAATATTACTAGTCTAATGATAGAGACCTACTAACTAAAATATTAGCCCTTAGTCATGCACAAGGGGAATTTAAGTGTCAAAAATTTAAAATTTAAAATTTATATAATGAACTTAACAAAATATAGAAAATTAATTATCAATATAAAGTAACTATCAGCTCAAGTTTTGAAAATTTAATAATAAAAGGATATAAATCAATATATATTCCAACATTATCCCTCAAAATAATTCCCAATTAGAGTCAACTATTTATATGAGTATGTATCTGATCATTTCACTTTTAGATTCCAAATTTTTAATTATTCATATCTGATAGAGTGGAGCGTATAGTGAAAGACAACCTCTTAGAGTGTCAAAATGACTAGGATTTTTTTTATAGTAAATTTAAGTAAATAAATAATTGCTCAAAATAAAACTAAGGATACTACAAAAAGAAAAAGAATATAAATCACACTACTTAAAATAAGAATTTTTTTCAGAGATGCTCAAAAATAAAAGAAACTAAATTACACAAAGTACATTAAAATTAGTATAAATATACATATTAGAGAAAAAATAAAGTACAAAATTAAAAATCATAATACTATTGGTTATTGAATTGATGCTAATAAAAAATATAGTGATATGTGTGGTGAGTTTCATGGTGAAATATTTTCAATAAAGGGTGATAGTGGAAATTGGGCACCTCTAAATTTTGCTCATCTAGGCACATTTTTTCTTCAAAAGGTTTAGGTTTTGTTTCAAGTGCATCATATATTTCTCATTCTTCTATTGTTGATTCAATCCAAGATGAATCCTCAAGGGGGGGTTGATGCCAAAATCTTCCTTTCAAGAAAATAGTGGTAAGGGAACCAATTTCATTTCCAAAAGCATAAATTAATTCCCTAATTAATTCCATAGGGAAGAATAAGGAGCAAGATCGAGGTAAGGGATGCAAAAAACCATACATCCATGTAGTCAAGATGAATCCAATAGCTATGTTTGACCTATGTAATACTAGGAGTAATATCTATGTTTTACCTATCTAATACTAGGAGTAATATTTAAGGGTTGTATAAATTTATGGTGGCTCAATCATCCATAGAATAGATGTATGCATGGATATGAAGGAGGTGGAAAAATAATATGAAGTATGAATTAAGAATCTATGTATAAGGTTATTTCATGGGTGTCTTCACTAATGAATGACACAAGGATAAATTGTTTTGAGGAGGACCATATTACATCCATAATGTACTACTTTCCATGTAATACTGGCATATCACATTTAGGTCAAAAAAGGATCTTCTAAATATAAAATCAGTTTGGATAAATATGTATGTGCTTTCCACAATAATCTTGGTCCATTTATGTGTTTTAAACTATTACCAATATTCTACTTGCTCCAATATATATTTTTAAGCCACATCATCTAGCTATACTAGAATTTGTGTGAAACTTGAGAACTAGAATCGATACAAGATCAAGAGTATGAAAGCATCCTGTTCCATTTTAGAATATGTTATGAATATGAACACCTAATTTGGGAATGCTCGATACTTTATAAAATTAGTAGTCTTAAAAGCATTCATGAAAAATATGAAAAGGACTAAGGGTTTCATCAAACACAAGAGAAATAATGTAGTGAAGATTCAAAATAAAATGGTCAAGAAATATATCCCCAAGGAGGCTATTAGTATATCTAAGACAAATGTACCCCCACAAGAAGATATAGAAGGAGTCCCATAAACACAACCATATGTAGAGAAGGCTAATCAAGAAAAGGAAGATATTACTACAGATTATGGATTTAAAGAAGGCTTGGATAATCTCCTTAAAGAGATAGAATTATGTATGTAACATATACAAAGTAAATGAGGAGGACAAGGTCAAAATATAAAAGACAAATCTATAGCAAAAGTCCAAATAGATAAAGATAATTAGATGAACATGGATGAAGATAAGGAAATAAGGTCAAGAACAAATGAGGAATGTGTAGGAATATCGCAAACATAGAACATGATAAAAAAAGTAAATGTAGTAAAAACAAAGAGAGGGAGACTGAGTAAAAAAATAACAGAAAATACCATGGAGGATATTGGTGCATGAACTCAATATAAAATTGATATACTCTTGGTTATTACCAATAAAAATAACCTTTATTGATGCATTTGATATCTTGGAACATCAGGGGCCTTAGCACCTCATCCAAAAGAAATATTTTAAAAAAATTAATAAGAGAACACAAATCTGAGCTAATTCTAGTTCAATAAACTAAGTTAAGGTGTCTATAATGTCATTATAGAAGCCTTTCTAGGAATATGGGAAGGGGAGTAGTGGGTAGGAATGCAATAGGTTCAGCAGGAGGATTGGCTATCCTTTGGTACATCAATGAAGTTACTTTGGATCTTTTACAAAATCATAACTAATTTCTATTATGTAATATTTAAGTGACAAAACAAAATCTCTTTATTTTGGTCAACTTTTATGGCTCTCAAAATGTCAAGGAGAGAAAGAGAGGGCCTAAGAATAAATAAAAAAATAAATGGTAGTAAAGAAGGACACACCTTAGATTATAGGAGTGGAATTCAATGCCAGGAAGGATAACTCAGAGAAGTAAGGAGGAATGGGGAGTGAGAATATTAGCATAGTCTTTCTCAATTTCATTATCAATTTGGATCTTTATGATATCAAAACCAAGAAATGTTGGTTTACATGAAGTAACAAAAGGTTAGGAAGAGATCTCATATTGGAACATCTCGATAGATTTATGATATCAAGTACATGGGTTGATAACAAATTCATCTTGGATTCTAAGGTGCTTAATACATCAGGATCATATCACTAGCCCATATCCATACACATATTTAAATATAAACAACTTTGAAATGTTGCCTTGAGGTCTGAGAAGATGTGGCTGGAGCACCTAGAGCTAGATGAATTTATAACTATAGATTAGCAAGGTCCAAATAGTTTTTATGGTATAAATATGTAAATTTTTTTAGTAAAAATTGAAATATCTAAAAAGTGATTTAAGGAAATGGAATGAATTTACCATTAAAAATATCTTCTAGGAAAATATGGAGCTAGAAAGAAGTAAGGAGGTATGAGGAAATTAGATGGAGGGGGAGATCTCACCAAGCTTCAATGAGAAGAATAAAAGGAGGCCATATAACTAGATAAAATGTATAAGCATGAATAAATTTATTGGAGATGAAATTATAGGATAATATGGCTAAAATAAGTAGACAAGAATGCTAGTTTCTTCCACCTCTCCTACAAGATTAGAAGGAAACAAAATTACATTAGAAAACTAGAAACCTTGGAAGCTATGATTATTTTTGATCCCAAAGAAATTATAGACCTTATTTTCATGTATTAGAATGATATGTTAGATCAGTCTAATGATGGGAACCATTCTACATAAGATGAGTTTTAGAGTCAGAATCCTAATTTGGTCTCTAATTAAGAAAATTGAATGTTGCTTAATGATATCTCTTTAGAGGATACTATAATGATAATATTTTAAATGGTAGGAGACCATACACCTAGGTTAAAAGGTTTCCCTACTCTCTTCTTTCCTCACTTCTAGGACATTATAGGGGAGAAAGCTAGGGAAGTGGTTCAAGAATCCAAGGACTCTGAGGGGATTCTTAAAGCACACAATACGACCTTCCTAGTCCTTATTCCTAAAAATCGAATAGAAGGTCCCCTGAATATTTTTGACCTATATCCTTATAAAATACTATCCAATAGATCATTTCAAAACTCATCACAAATAGGATTCAAGGTCTCCTACCAAAATTGACTTTAATTAAATAAGGAGGTTTAATAAAAGGTAGGTACATTTCAAATGGCATAATTATAGTGCATGAGATTATTCATTTCCTTCAAGCTAGTAATGAGATAGGCATGTTAGTAAAGATTGATAATGCCAACACCTATGATAGATTTAACTAGTCTTTCCTAGATGGGGTTCTTGAAAGATTTAGATTTAGTCAAGCTTGTTGAAGTTGGATATGAAATTGTTACTCCTCCCCTAAATTCCAAGTTATGGTTAATGGATCCCCAAAAGGTTTTTTCTTAGCATCCATATGATTGAGGTAAGTGGGTCCAATCTCTCCCTACCTATTTATCCTAATGCTTGTGGACATTAGTAGACACACCATGGATCTTAATATTTAAGGTAAAATAAAAGGAATTAAAACAACTGATGAAGAAGAGGCTTTTACTCATCAACAATTTATGGACAACACCATGCTCTTTGTTAACCCATCCTATCAAGAGGTCAATTAAATCATAGATATGTTATCAAATTATGAAAAAGTATCAATCCATGTGGCTGATAAAATAAAATCCAAGATCCTCTACACTAATATGTCCCCTAATCTTCAATCCTTCCTCAATAGGTACCTGGAATTTAGAATATTCCTCTGGATAGATGTTTATTTGGGCTTTCTTCTGTTCTGGAGGGCTAGAAGAAAGAAACTTTGGGAGAACATACATACATACATACACACACACACACACACACACACACACACACACACACACACACACACACACACACACACACACACACACACACACACACACACACACACACACACACACACACACACACACACACACACACACACACACACACACACACACACACACACACACACACACACACACACACACACATATACATTAATTATAAATGTGTGTGTGTGTGTGTGTGTGTGTGTGTGTGTATTTTGAGGATGGATCATCACTTGAAGAAACTAAGGAAGGAGATACACACCTCTTAATTAAAAGTTTCATAGGTATTTTTATAGGTACATTGGGACAAACTAATTTAGAAGTTTTTTCTTCTTTATTTCCTTATCAATTCCTTCACTTGTTACTTTACATGGCCAAGGTATTTATATATATATGCTATTGATAGAATATTGAGTGACATGGGCTACCTTTTATTGTTTATAGATTTTTGAATATCCTATATCCTTTGAGCTTTCTTCATCCATATACAAATCAGAAATTTAATAGGTAAACAAGGACCTTGATCTTTCTAGAATAATTTTTTTATGTTCATTCAAATGAAAATATTATCTGATTAACAAATCAAAAGTCTAATAGGTAAAATATGCACTTTATCAAATATATGATCAATCATGTCAAATTCATCATCTACAATCTACTAAGTCAACCATTCTAATATGAATGCTTTCATTTCTTCCATGTTCATCCTTGAATAGTAAATTTTTTTAACCTCAAATTCATCTTCATAATATTCTGAAGAGTTTTCAAATTTTGGGAAATTTAGGTATCCAAGACTAAACAAGATGTTGTTCTTCAAAAAATTCTTATTGGTAAATGGGGATATTTTTATGACATTTCATTGGAAATTCACTCATGGATTTTTTAATATTGGAGTTATATCAAGCTAATTTATGCATATAATAAATTAGACCAATAATATTAGATTGATTTTCAAATATAGTAATTTAATAAAATAAATTTTGTGTTCACTCAAATCAAAATATTATTTTATTGACAAAGCAATAAGTGTACAAGAGGAAAAATATGCACGTTATCAAATAGATGATTAAGCATTTATGATCCATATTCTACAATCCACTAAGTCGACCATTCTAATATGAATTTTTTCATATTTTCCAAGGTCATCCTTGAATAGTCAATTTTTCTAACCTCATAGTCATCTTCATAAACTTTTGAAGAGTCTTTGAATTTCAGGACATTCAGGTATCTAGGACCAAGCAAGATGTTATTCTTCAAAAGACTTTTACTATCAAAGGGTAATATTTTTGTATGACATTTCATTGGAAATTCAATCATGGATTTCTCAATATTGGATGTATCTCAAAATAATTTTCCAATACAATGACTTAGGACAATATGAAATCAGATTCCCCCACATGTTTCTCATCACTATTTATTTGAGACTCACTTAATTTATTGTAGAGCTAAATCAAAATGACTTTTTTGCTTGTGTATCTCATAAATTTCTATGGGAGATCTAAGAACCCTCCAACTCTAATGTATGTGAATATGTGAAATTAGATGAAGTAACTTACATACTTTTTTACCAAGGCAACAAATTCATTTAAAATTCATGCATTTGTGTTTCCATTCAAATTCATCATAACTAACATAGTGAAAACATCATTCACACTTCTAAATTTTTTATTTCCTTGCTAATAACTAAGTTGTGGCAATTTATCATATATTATCAAAATAAACAGAAAGGTAAGACTTTCATAATCATAGAAATAAACGGTAAGGTCAGACTTTCATAATAATAAAAATGAAGATCCCGATAGCATATCTCTCTCTTTTTAAAGACCTGCCAATCATAGGTGGAATGAATCTCCATGAATAAATAAATAATGAAAAGGTGTATTTAGAGTTTTTAATTATTATCTAGGTTTCAGATCATTTTTTAAAATATTATAATTTTAATTTTCAATAAAGAGTTAAACGGGTTGTTTTTATTAATGCAGTTCTCTCACATGTATAATAATAATCTGTATGTGTATTTAAATTTCACATTTTAAAAATAATTTAATTTAATTATATGTGTTCATTTTTTTATGATTTTAATTAATTTTTCATATGATTTAATTTGATTATTTGTATTTATTTTTATGACTTTTAATTATTTTTTCTCAAAACTTTAAACAATTAAAAATTTGAAATTCAATTTGATTAAAGAATGGTAAATATAGGAATACATGAATTTGTTAAAATTAAAACAATGATTGTATGAGTGCAAGGATTTTGTAAAACAAAGATTCACGTCTATATTTAGGGATATGTCCTATTATTAAAAGTCAATTTAAAAATAAAAATAAAATACTTTACACGCAATAAAAATCTAACATTGGTGAGTTCCTCGACATGTAGATGCCTCATCCATAATTAAGATCAAATAACTCAAATTAAAAATGTGTTAGCATAAATATTTTATAATTTTATATAACATTATATTTTTTCATTTAAATTTTTCCTTAATAACATGTTAAACTGCAATCACTGTCGGATCATACAATAAATTTGATGGTCGACCCATCCTTCAACATTGCCCTTCAAATATCATAAATTTTTAATCTTACATATATGTTCGGCCTTAAATATATTTAAATATAGAATCTGTACCAACACAAAAAACACTAGGCATGAGGTAATCACTTGTCACAATTGTCATTTTGTCATGTAGTGGCCCCAGTTGATAGGGGGTTAACTAATTCCTTTTTAAATCAACCATCATTGGGAAGTGGGTACATGGGACATTGATGGATTATTAAAGGCAACGTAGCGGAGATGACAGACTGAGTACCTCCAGCGCTAGCTCAACGATCGATGTGCTCCATTCCCCATGATGCTAGGAAGCTCTGAAGCTCTATAAAAACACGTTGAGTCCAGTTAGCAAGAAACGGATGATTGGAGTAGAAAAGCCTTGGTGGATTGGTTCTAGGTGTTATATTAGCCATTAGAACTTAGAGTTAGTTAAGGATGCCTTTAATACTCCCCTTTGTAATTCCCAAGCTCACTTGTGAGTCTCTACACCTTTGATAGCTCAAGACAAGCTCTTGCTTAATTCCTAGTCATATAGATGTATTGTTGTTGAACTCTGTTGATGATGAAAGATTTGTGTAATGTTTAATGGATTGAATTCTTAAGTTTGTAGTATGTATGTTGAGTTACTGCAAGCTTCTAACCTAACTATTCTATGACATGCCTATATTTCATGAGGACTCCTACCCCAAATATAGGAAAACTCTAAGTATGGGTAAGACCCTATGCCTCATAATGATACCTGCATTTGAGCGTGAACCTAGCCTAAACCCCTCAATAAGGTACCTAATGACCCCTCAAGTGCTTGAATGTTGTTAAGGCAAGGTTACAAAAGGATTGCACTCATGAAACTATAGACCTACTTCATATCCACCTGCACCTAATAGACAGTCATTTTTCCACACTCTAGGATGGATTGGGCCAATGAATGCACCACCACCATTACACTAAACAAAGTTCCTAAAGGATAGAGTTACACCATGGCATAACTAGCCCAATACAAACCCCTATCCCTTCTCTATTGTGCTTCAATTGAGAATGTGAGGCTTGTGCCTTATTTGAAGTGATATCAGCATAGTTAAGCTTCAAATGTTGAGTTACATAGGATTAGTCAAGCCCTACACCTTATTGAAGCTAACCTAAATCTGACTTGAGTAGCTAGATAAGTGCTTGACTAGGACAATCACTGAAAAACCTAATTTTTTATAATAATTTGGTTCTATTGTCAGGAAGTGTTGAATTTTTTTCTACAATGGTGCACTAGGATCATGCTCTAACTCTTCTTTGAGAACATCAAGTGCTACCTGAAAAAAGTAAAAGACAACTTTACAATGAGGCATCCAACTTGTATAGGATAGAACCCAAGGAAGTGGGTCCAGAACCACTTGTATGATGTCCTTTATGAGGTTTTATTTTGTGAACTACCAATGTCCTATATGATGTATACCAATGGTTGGATATGTATGTGACACATAGAAGTTAGAGCTATGAACAATGCCTCAAGTGGATGAAAGAGTGCCTAGAAAGGCTTGAGAACTTAGATTTCACTTGGACTAGAGTTGTAGACAAATGGTATCAAGGGGAATTGAACAAATACACACTTGAGTTCATAGTATCGATATAATCCTACCCTAAAGAAGTAGAATGTCATCTCTTGTGAAAAACTAGAGGTACATTTATGAAAGAACTCAACACTGAGCTCAATAAATTGATGGTGGATTATGACTTTAAAATAATGAGGATGGAAGGTTAAAGTCCTCTCACATATGAGTAGTACAACTGGAAATAAGAGGATGTGTAGGGGAGGTGCAACAGAAGGAGATGAGTAAATTAATACCTGAGAGATTATGAGATAGGCTTATAATAAGAGGAGGTGTGGGTTGATGGAAGATCTAAAACATTGAAGTGCTGAAAGGACCCGTAGTGAGCATGAAGGCCATGGAGAAAGATCTCTTGAATGGCAATAATGCTTAGAGGAAGGAACCCTTAAGGCCATAGAAGAATATCCATAGTTGAGAGGTGAATGATTGAGGTCCCTATAGAAATTAACCATTAGAGAAGTGTTAGATACACCTACCCCCTTTAAACTTATGGTGCAAGATCATGGGATGAATCACCCAAAGGAAGATAAAATATTGACAGTTGACCTCATTTTTGACTTAGAATCTAACTAGTTTGTAGAATTAGACCATAAATTTATGATTGATTAAGTTATTCATTATGAGGAGCTAATGGATGATACCTCTAGAGTTTAAGGTTCTAGCTCGATTAGTTAGAACATGAGTACATGCACCTTAACCCAACTAATGTTAGCTGCATAGCCTAGGTAACAACCTAGAAGAAGTGGCCTTGCACCATTAGTTAGTAGTACAATGCCATCATCTTCTGTAGCACTAACAGTAACCATGAGATTAGTGCCTTTCCTAGTGGTTGGAGGCTTTGCAGGACCAACACCAAGAGAAGTACCAAGGGGACAAGTGCCTTAGACACTGACTACTCCCCCTCCCTAAATTTATTATCAGATGGACATATGTTTGCCTGAGTATCAATGCATAGAGAATGTCATATAGCATGTGCTCAATTGTGAATTATAATGGCATGTTTAAAGAATAACCTAGTTTGAGCACAAAGGCTACCTAATTTACGATAATCTTGCTTAATCTTGCCCATACTTGGTATAGTAAATTTTATCCTAACTAGGCAATGGTTGATTATGACACCCTGAAGAGAGCCTTCTTGAAGGAATTTAATATACTTGAGTTAGAGCAGCAGAGCATTACCGATCTCAAGGAGATAAACCATCAATTATCAGAGAGTGTGCACTTATACGATGCTACATTTAAAACTCTATTTTTCAAGCTCCTTTACAATATCCACCCTTCCCAACATGCACAATGGTTAGTTGGAGGATTGTTAGTACCTTTGAGAATGGTTTTGTCCATGAAAACATTCACAAACCCTCAAGAAGCACTTAAATCTAGGTTCAAAACTAAAGTTTTGTGCAGCATCGATATAGGAATTAGCCCCTTCATGGAGGCACATATTACATCTATGGCCTCCCAGCTAGAAAACTTGACCGTTAGTTCATCAAAATATGCTCTAAGTGGGTTATGGTGTATTGATTACAAGGTAGAAGGCCATAACAAAAATAACTACCCTCAAAATAATGTGTGTGCACTGCTTCTCAAATATGATGTTTGTCATGACTTGCATGATTTTTAAAACATCCCTTTGTTGTAATGAACCAGCCAAGTTAACACAACCGTCTATTGTATTTTGTGCAACATCTACACTCACACCACAAATGGATACTAGTTAATTGATGAGATACACCAAAATATTGACAGACACACACAACAAGAAACTACAACAGTTAAAGGGAAGGCAAAATAAGGAAATGGTTGTTATGGCCATTAAAATGATAGCTATGGGAACCAAAGAGGTGCTATATGGTGAGGTAGAGGACACAGTGGAGGAAGATTCCCACTTTGAGGATGTTACAAGTGTGAATCAATCAATCACTATCAGTATGACTGCTTGATGCATCTAATAGGCAGGGATTTTCATGGACTACATCCAGTTGAGGAATGCCTGAATTATATAAAAAATTACCCAAGGTAGGCTCAACATGGATAGGGTCATAAGGATGATCATGTGTAGTCTAAAGAGGTAAAATGGGCTCCAAAGGCATAGTCAACATGCATAAAGCCCATCAAACATTTAATCAACTACTCAGAGTGGACTCACCACTCAACTACCACTTACACAAATACCAAAGTTACATTTGGAATATGGTATGACAAGTTGCACTAAGTGCATTGCATAGATATAACCCAAATCCATGCATTATCTAGACCTTGCATGCCAAAAAGACATATTGCAGTAAGCTATGAGTGTGATCTAGAACCTGCAAGGAGAACTCCAACTAGTGCAAGACTTAGAGGTGCAAGTTGCTACCTCTAAAAAAAGGATGGTCAAGAGGTTGATGTTTAAGAGATTATGAAGATCTTTCACCTCCTATAAATATAAGGGATACTTCATATATTAAATAACTTGTTTCTTGAACATGCAAGACAATGATTAGTTAAATTTATCATATCATGAATAGAAACAACATGAGAGGATAGGAATACATTGAACATGGAGTATGAAAAAGAAATCTTGGTAAATGCCATCATCAATGGATGGTCCATTTATGAGGTCTTGATCAACATGGGTGATGAGGTTAATATCCTGACCAACAACACATGGAAGAAGATGGCCAGGCTAGCCTTGAGGCCTTCTCCCCATGTACTCTTCATGCCCAACAAGACTCCATCAAAAATGATCAAAATTTTGAAGGGCTCCATTGTAGATATTATGGGCACTAAATTCCACACTGACTTCAAGGTAATCAAGTTGGATAAACATGTTAACTATCCAAATCTTCTAGGAAGGCTATGATGCTATGCTAACAATGTTGATATGCAATTTAAGAAGCAATATATGACCTTAAAAAATGGAAATAAAAGGGTAGTGATTCCTCTTTCAAGTGACCAAGAACCCCTCTATGTGGAGAGTATTGATGTAGAGGATGAGATCAACCATATATATAACATCATGTTGTAAGGTACTGAGAATCTCAACCCTTATAATCATGGATATCTCTCTTGGAAGAATGGGCAATCAGCCTTGAACATCATTGGTGTGACTTACGATTGACAGATAGAAGAGGATTTTGAGGCCACTAGTCATAGCTATTAAATAGTACAAGCAAAGGTGCCTAAGATTGTGAAGACTGGTTGGGTCCATATTGATCATGCTACAAAATAATAGGTCCTATACCATATGAAGAAAGGAAATAATGTACTCCACTTGATCAAAGGTAAAATTTTAGTGCTCTTAAAATTTTAATGGAGCAACCTAGTAGGAAGGTATGTCCATGACCTTAAATCATGTATCCACAAATAAATAGACAAAATGGGTACACTAGTGTATACCTTGAGAAACACTATCACACATTAGTGGGCAGCACAAAAATGTAACTTGCCAACCTAGACAGAGGTAGAAGTAGCCATTTGCACTAGATTCAAGAGGAGTAACAAGAATTTGGATATATCAATGTATTCTGGTGACTCTAATCTCATGGTGTATGTGTACCTATGTGAAGAGACATGGACTTACTATAACATGACTACCCTAAAAAATTTATGGGTGAACATCTTTTATAGGACTCTACAGACATGGCCCTGAGCATCATATGTAGTCAACAAGACACACTGAGAGACAACCAATTAGGATGACCATAAGAATAATTTTATTCACACCTTCTTCTTTTCCTCATAGAACATGGAGTTGATGATGCCACTATAAGGAATTTAGAGGGTGATGTTCGAAGACATCGTCATCCTTAACGAGAACATAAAATAAATGTTTAGGGAAAAAGGGTTGGTGCTCCTGACTTTATTTAAGGAAAAAACACTCAATAATGACTCGAGTGAAGAATATGATCAAAGTTGGAAGGATCATTACTATAAAAACATTGATCAATAAAAGAAAACTTATATGCCAAGTAAATGATAAGGATCCCAACAAAGAAGACCCCACTCATCTTCCTTTAGGGATAATGGAGGAAACTTGGAAAGTCAAACACTCACACCAAAAGAAGAATGAAAAATTCCATGACTCACTAAATACCATAAAAGTGGACATCATCATAGAAATAGAGACAAAGATGGCTAGTCTAGTTACCTATTGGTATGATGCAGAGCTATCATGCATTGTATACCTCTTGAAGGAATTCCAATACTTGTTCCCCATGACATATCAAGATATGAAGGGAACCCACTCATTACATGGGAAGATAAGCATAAAGATAATTTATGACAAAAAATTTGACAAGAAATGCCCCTATAAAATGAATCCCAACCTTTGTGACAAGGTTAAAAAATAAATCGATGCAATGCTAGATACAAAAGTCATTTACCCTATGCAGGAGTCCAAGTGGGTGAGCCTGATGGTGATAAGCATCAATAAGGATGGGCACATTCACATTTGCATCAATTATAGAGTGATAAACACCATATACATCAATGACACCTTCCTAACTCCATTATCTAATGAAGTTATAAAAGGCATCGTAGGATACAAGATCTACATCTTCACTAATGGGTTCTCTAGATACATCCAAGTCCAGATTGAGGAGGAGGAAAATCTCAAAATAACTTTTGTAACTGAATGGGTCTATTTTTCTTATAATGTGATGCCCATTAGACTAAAGATTGTGTTAGCCATGTTCACCAAAATGGTGATCACCACATTCAAAGACTTCATCCATGATTTTGTTTAGGATTACTTAGATGATAGTACAGTATATGGCCTTGTTATTGACCATTATGACAACCTGGGCCCAATTTTTGAGAGGTTCATGAATCTTTATATATCCTAGACCCTAAATAAATTTGTCTTTACAACACCATTTGGAACACTTCTTAGGCACATCATATTTAAGGATGGTTTACTCATCGATCCAATGAATATTATGATCATCATTTAGCCCCAAACTCCTTCCACACAAAAATATGCCCATACCTTTATTGGCTACTGTGGATATTATAGAAAATCTATTAGGAGATATGAAAAGTTTGTGTTATTTATAGAAGATATCTTGTGCCAAGATGGCCCATTCTACTGGGGAAAGTGCAAGAATATGCTTTTGATACCATACAACTCAGATTGGCTATCACCCCATTCTATGTCCATATCGATGCTTTTGGATTTGTGATTGGCATAGTCTTAGTGCAACATGGTGAAGGAAAAATGGATCATCCCATATCATTTGCAAAAAAAAAATTAATAAAGGTAGAGAATAGCTATAATACAATCGAGTGTGAGGCACTCACCATGGTCTATACCATATAAAAATTAATACAATATTTGTTTACGACCCCATTCATCATTTTCATAGACTATGAGGTGCATAAGTACCTTGTGACTAAGACCATTCTCCATGGGTGGATTTTTAAATAGATCATTCTATTTCAAGAATTCCAGTTCTTCATTGTCATAAATCCTAGAAAATAAAACTTGGGTCTAGACAATTTATCCTATATAGACTTTAATGATGCAACAATGCCAATTAAGGATGATATGTTGGATGTGTGACTGTATAGAAGCTAGTGTGAAACTAAGTACTTGGTGGAGATATCCACCTTTTGAAAAGTTATATATGCACCCGAAATAATTAAAATAAAATAAAATAAATTACTCACAATTCACAGCACCATTTTTTAGCTCATCAATGGGGAACTATACATACTAGGTTGAGATGAATTTCTTCATCGATGCATATTGGATCATGAAATGGAATCCATCCTATCTGAGGCACATGAGGAGATAGTAAGAGTTAATTGTGTAGGATACACAATGTCATGAAAAGTGTTGTAGTTAGGCTTGTGGTGGCCAAGTCTATTTTAGGATACAAAGGATTACACCAAGGCATGCAATATATGCCATCACATAGGGAATCCCAACCACCAGATGATATTCCTCTCATTACCATTATTTCCCAAACATCATTTGAGAAATGAGCCATTGAGCTTATTGGACCCATTACCCCTATAGCATGGTGCACAAGCATGAGGTACATTCTAATATCCACTGACTATTTCACTAAGTGGGTCGAGGCTGCACCAACCAAAAATTACACAACCACTATAGCCACACGGTTCATATGGGAGAACATCATAAGACACTATGGGTTCCCACTTGGCTTGACTAGTGATAGGGGCACATACTTCATTAATGAAACTATGTGGATCTTACTAACAGAATACATTGTGGCACACAATAAGACAATGCCTTACCATCCCCAAGCAAATAACATGTGGAGGAATTCAAAAAGATCATGCGTATGTGCCTCAAAAAGATATGTGATGTGGGTTAAAAAGATTGGGATGATTGAGTGTCGATAGTGTTATGGGCATATCACAAAACCTACAAGAACCTAAATAAGGCTACACCATTTCAAATGGTATTTGGCACTGAGGCAGTCTTGTTGATGGAATTCTTGGTGCCATCATTATGTGTCATGTACACTAGTCAGTTAGACAACCAAGATTCACTAAATGTAAGGTTGGAGGACCTAGAGTTATTCGATGAGGCACGTGCTAAGCAAATTTGAGCCTGCATATAGAAAAAGTGTGCCAAAATCTCTTGCATTATAAGCATATCAAGCACAACATGCTAATAGAAGGGGCACTAGTTTTAATCTATGACTCCAATTATACCAGGAATATAGGCAAGCTGTAGATAAGGTGGATGGTTGCATATGTCACCCACAACATCCTAGAGACTATTACATTCAAGTTGTGTACTTTGTCAAGTGAAATGCTCCCTAGGCATTTCAATGGCTAGTCATTGAAGTTTTATTAGAAATATGGTGGCACTTAAGCCATTAGACACTAACTTCTTGGTCATGATTCAGTTGTATTAAGAGACCAAAATAAATTTGGTAACAAGCCAAATATGTCCTTTGGTAAATGAATAAGTTGTGCTTTAAGGTCGCTAGTAAAAAATGCCTTTACGATTTTCATGCATAAATCCAATTGGGTGAGTTGAGCATGGATACTCTCCAAGAGCCTTAGGCTAGACACCTAAGTTATGGGCATAGTAAGTTTTCTAAAATTAGACACAAGGTGCACTAGATATTTGTGCATAAAATTCATGAAAAAAGGTAGTTTTAGGCTTGCAGAAGGGCTAGTTCAACACTTTTAAGCATAATACTAGTTGGGTGTGTCAAGTGAGGTTGTTATATAAGCACCTACGCTAGACACCTATGTATATAGGTTCATGGAACTCACTAGAATTAGAGTAAATTTGAACCAAGAGAGTCACACAAGATATGTGTGTGAAAAAGATAGAGTGAAGACACATAACATGATCATGTGCAAGAGGTCAAATAAGAATTTTGTGTTGCAGAGCTAGTGTAAGGGATTTGTATGGGGTAGGAAAAGCCAAGGTAAAAAAATCAAAGCATAGTCAAGTTGACCAAGAGAGACAAACATGCTTGAAATATAAGTACAGTTAAAAAAAGCTAATGGGACCAAGGAGGCTTAATCATGTGCATGTGAGGTACTATGCCTAGATTTCCATATTGAAGGTAAAGGTCATGCAAAGTGAATAAAGTAAAATAGAAGATCATCAGGATAAGCTAGAATCTACCTAAAGCAAGGAAATAAGTGACTGTTTAAACTACACATCACTTCATCATAAAGTCATTGCAAGAAATTAATGAGGTGGAGTTGGAGGCATGAAGATCCACATTGAATGCACATATAACAAAAGATTTTTGTAGATTTTATGTTTCATATCAAATCCCAAGGAATTTAGGCACCATCACACCATTAATCAATCATAATTAAGGTGATAGATGAGAATAGAGGTATAGAGCAGTGAACAACTGACTGCATCTAGTTATGAACCTTGTGCTAATTTTAAATTTTAAATGGATAACTAGAGTAAAACTAGAAAACTAGAGAGATGAACCTAGGAGACCCTACTACAGAAAGAAATTAAGCACCCTGAGATGCCAAAAGTGAATGATTATGTATATAAATGAATTGTGTTCCATATGAGGTTGGCAAAGGAAAGAAAGGTGCACAATTTAGGTGAGAACTAGGAAGTTGAAAACTAAATTAACACCAAGGACACCATTTATGACACATGAAGATTGAGAGTCAAATATACAGTTGTAGACCTTATGACTTAGTGAAGTGCCGAAGAATATTGAGTGCTTAGACAAGGTAAATGTACCATAAATTTAGAATGGGGGAAATGTAGATGAGCTCATCCCTGCAACAGGTGCAAAAAGATGCCAAGAAAGCTCAACTAGTAGTAGAAGTCACTGCTATGAAAATAATGACACCACTAATAGGAGTGAGTGTCTCTCAAAACGATTAGGATGAGCTTGAGAAGATGTTCTATTGAGACATGCATTTTTCTAAAGTTGTGTTGATGGGAGAAAATAGGGTATCATTCATGCAAAACTTCCACCTAAAAGAGGAAAACCACTGAATCTCTAACAATGAGAATGACCTAGCACAAAAATGTATGGTAGACACATGGGTAAAGACTACATAATGTGGAGAACTTTTTGATGTCTCTATCTAGGATAAACTGATGACCACCAATGTGATGCAACTCTATGAGTTACCCAATTTTGAAAAGTTAGAGGAACTTGTATAGTTCCTACTCTTGCGTGTCCACATGTATAGATTATACTTTTTAGGGAGGCACATGAGGCTATCTACAAACCTCATCAGTTAGATCACTAGACTATTAAGCTATGGCATAGGCATCCTCTGGATGATGGTAGATGACACTAAATTTGAAAGGGTTGGGAAGCTCCTAGGCTACAAAAAAGGAGGTTTTACATTCCCAATGAAGGACATAAATGAGGGAATTTATGCACTTGGTGAGTTCAAAATTATGCCCTGATAGCTAAGAGGAAGATGTAATAAAGGCCTACCTCTGCATTGTATAGCACATGGCATATGGTATGAAATTCAACATCACCAAGTTTATCATAGAGGATATAATTAAGAATTCACTCAAATTTCATATGGTGTGCAAGGCATTCTAATGTGAGTCCTTGTTGATCTTGATTGTGATGGAGGAGATTGATGTGCTTGATGGTGATGAGGATGACCTATGGGTATTCCTAATACACAATGACTCCTTGGTGCTAATATACCAGAACTACTCTTTCCCCTCTACCTTCACCCTGAAGTATAAATCTTGAGTAATGGGATGGTGCATGCAGTATATTGAAGCATTAAAAAAATATTGGTGCATCCTAGAGAAACTCCCCTAGAGACAATTTTTAATGGTAACTTTCATTGTTATGGACTTCAACATCTCTTAATTGTTGCATAGATGGGAATCACTCTAGTTGGATAAAATTGTCTTATTCATTTTTACCTATGTAATTTAGAGAATCACTACAAAGAATCCTCAATTCATAATAGGTTAATATCCTGGTGAAGACCGTGGATGCATAAATATAAAGTTTGAGGCACCAATATATGCACCTAGGGGGAAAATCAGCTAAAGATGAGAGGATGATTCAAATGCTACCAACATCTATCCCCTAAAAAAAGAAGCCATACTTGGGCAAATCCATAGGCTCTTATATGAGATTAATTCAAGGAATAAGGACATGCCCTAGGATAAATATTATGACCTCCCACTTCATGTTTGAAAAGAAGGAGAATTGGCACCAGTATCACCAAGAAAATCCCCTTAGAAGAAGAAGGAAGATACCCTAAAGTAAATACAAGAGCACCTTTGATTGAAGATCACCTCCGAGGATGATGCTACCCCCTCTATGTTAAATAATAAATGTATGATCTTTATTACAAGGATTTAATCACCCAATCTAAGGGAAATGAAAAATAATGAGTCCAAAGGGCTAGTGGTGATGCCCATGATAACCTTGGTAGAGATGGAGGTGCAAGAGGCACGAGGGGAAGAAGAAGATGAAATTATTTATCATCCCCAAAAAAGAGATAGAGGAAAATCCCAACATAAAATAAAGTTATGAGGATGTCCAAGGTGGAATTGCTACCATGCTTGAGGAAGAAGAGCCTTCAAGAATTGGAACCATAGAACCTACAATGTAGCCTCTACAAACTAAAGAAGAGAAGAGGAACTGATGGGTGGAAATGGGCCCAATAAAGAGTAGATAGAAGTAGCACTAGAGTTACATCAAAAAAAGGGAGGCCATCAAGGACAAAGTCATGAACCAAGTAGAGATTGATAAAGCTGAGAATGAGGAGACAAGGGCCAAGGAGAAAAAGGAAATGTGATACTGAAGAAGGGGAAAGAAGAGATAAAGAAGGTTGAAAAGGAAAAGGCTAGGAGATACATGGAAGAAAAGAGGGTTGTTGTAAGGGTGGAACCCATAAAGGAAAAAGTAATAGAGGCACCAAGTGCCCCCACCAGCATAGTGGAGGAAGTTGAGCCTCAAGCATCCCTAAGCAGTGAAGGGGCACCTAGAGACAAGGAAGGTGATACTAGTGACTTATAAAAGCAAAAAAAGAGCACAGTTGAAATCTAATAGAATTGAGAGGGTGAAGTTGGTGTTGAAGAGAGGAAATAAGTGGATGAAGGGGAAAATTTTGAGGAAGAACCCCCACTAGAGAAATAAGACACATCAAGGAATTTTTTTGAATAAGGCACTAGTTCTAACAAAGAAGAGTTAGAATAGATGAAGCTAACCATCCAAGAGGAGGAACTTGAGTTGAGCTTGTGAGATAAGGCACATAATGGTTTCATGAAAAAAAAACTATTACATGATGGAGTACATTCCCCAAGGATCTACCATGAAACTAACATGCCATAAACTATCCTTTGTCTTCAATAGTTTAATGGATAATCCTCAGTTCGAGGTAATGTTGAAAGTGTTATTTAGCATAGACCAATTAGAGGAAGGGTAGAATTCACTTATTTTTAACCCTTATGTAATGAATATATAAAGGTAAATCATGCCCTCCTTTTAATGAATATATATGTAGCACATAAGAACATCATCAATGTTCATAGATCCTAAGGCTAGATGAAGATGACATTGGAAGAATAAAAAAAAAATCCATAAGATTCGAGTTGTAGAAACTAGTCAAGCACATGAAGGTTACCAAGCCATCCCTCGTAGATGGCATCATCACTTCAATTTTTTTGGAGGTTGACAAGGTGTGTGCACTAGTGGATAAAATGCTCCCAAGTTTGAAGGCAAAATTGAAGCTAGAGGAAGAAGATGACCATTGCATTGACATCAAGCAAGAGATCATCATGAAAATCAAAGGGGTGGAATACCTCTTTACAAAGCTAGAAGAAGGTACATAATTAGTTGATGCAATTTTTTAAAACTTCTCAACCCAAGTGTCAATCATCAATACATGCCTTAAAAAGGAAAAAGGAGAGAAGGATGAACTAATTGCATAGGCATACACTATGATCAGGGTTGAGTGCACTTAAATAATGGCATAGGTCAACACTTTGAGTGCCCAAATCAATACCTAGGAGTAAGACATGAAAGAAATATTTCATGCATTACAAATAAAGGCATATGAGCAAGGAAAGATCCTTGATAGAGGCATAATAAAGGTAAAGGAAAGGTTACAATCCTTTATGAAAGAGTTAGAGCAAAGTGATGTGTTTGACCTCAACATCACCTTCATATAAGTAGACAACATTGCATAAGAAATCAAGATCACATTTTAAGGTTTTGAGGACTTGAAGGTGGAACTGAAGGAACATGAGCCTAGGTTTTAAACACAAAAGGCATTGGAAGGTTAGTTCAATGATAGACTAATAAGTTTGTATGGGATAATATTGGGACACATATCCATCTAAATATAGAATCCATGCTGACACAATAAACACTAAGTATGAGACAATCACTTGTCATGATTATTATGTTTTCATCTAGTAGTGATGTTTGACAGGTAGATAAATAACTCATTTTTGACTCAACCATCATTGGGAAGTGGGCACATGTGATAGTGATGGCTCATTAAAGGAAACATAGTGGAGATGATATAATGAGTACCTCTAGTTCCATCTCAGTGATCGATGTGCTCCATTTCCCATGATTCTAAGATGATCTAAAGCTCTATAAAATCAAGTTGAGTCCAATTAGCAAAAAGGGGAGGGTTGGAGTAGCGAAGCTTTTGTAGATTGGTTTTAGGTGTTATATTATCCATTAGAACTTAGATTTAGTTTGGGTTGCCTTTATTGATCCCCTTTGTAATGCCCAAGCTTTCTTATGAGCCTCTTGGCTTTTGATAGCTAAAAATGAACTTTTTCTCAGTTCTTAGTAATATAGATGTATTTGTTGTGAAATCTATTAATGATAAAAGCTTTCTGCAATATTTAATGGATTGAATGCTTAAGTCTATAGTATGTATGTTGATCCATTACGAGCTTCTAACCTAACTCATCTATGGTGTGTCTATACCTCATGAGGACTCCCATGCTAGATATAGGAAAAATATAATAATGGTTAAGACCCTATACATCAAAATGAGACCTGCATCTAAGTGCAAACCTAGCCTAAGGCCCTCAACTAGGTACCCAATGACCCCTCAAACACCTAATTATTGTTAAGCCAAGGTTACCAAAGGCTTGCACTCATCAAGCTATAGACCTACTTCATGTGTACCTATGCTTGATAGAAAATTATTTTCCCACACCCCAGGATGGATTACACCAATGAATGCATGATCAGCATTTAACTAACCAATGTCCCTGAAGGGCAGAGTTGCACCATGGCACAATTAGCCTAAAATAGACCTCGTTCCCTTATCCAATGCACTTTTTGTGTGTAAGTAAGGCTTGTGACTTATGGAAAGTGATGAAATACAGTCGAGTTTCAAATGTTGAGTATCATAGGATTACTCAAGACTTGCACCCCATTGGAACCAACGTAAATCTGACCTAGACAACTAGATAAGTGCCAAACTAGGCCCATGAGCAAAACACCTAATTTTATGCAACAATGTAAGAATTTAAATCAAGATCACATGAAAATAAATGTCTCATAAAAATTGAAAAATCTCATTACATCAAAACCTAGTGCAATAGAAAGATTCTCCTCTATTAAGTGTTTTCAAATCACTATGCAATGACCATTAGAGTTACAATTTGCACCTATGTTTGTATCTTTGTCTTGATGAAGTTTTATTTATTTTGTGATGGGAACCTGTATACTGTTTATCTTTTCCATTTTATTCAAATTCCAATATGGTAAACTATGCAATAGACCTGGCTCCTTCCTCCATTACAAACGGTTCCTCTAATTTTTCCCAAGAAGTAATAGAAATGCCACCAAGTTTGAAAATGCTCCCCTCTTAGTTGTTTAAGACACAAGTTATGTGGTGGAGAGACTACCACTCAAGGTCTTGCAATAAATTTATTTAACATTTACAAATTATATAATTTTATTTGGGTAATCATTTTAGTATATATTTTTTTATTTATGGAATGTGTAGACTCCACATAATTTGTAAATGCTAACTAAATTTAGTTAGTTTTATACATATTTCACAAATAGTATCTAAAAATAAGGTGAAATCATCCTAATTAAGCATATTTTCACATCCCTCACATATTATTCTAACATCAAATCTTTCATTTATTGTAAGAGCTCTCAGATTTTTAGGAGATTTAAGATATTGATTTTTTTAAAAAGTAAACCAAAGGAATATGTCGTTAAAAAATAGGTTTTGTATGTAGTTGTTATTGGGTAGATTTGTATCGAATTTACCCACTCAAACTAAGGTCAATTGGGGACACATTTTTGTGGTAAATGGAATAGGAAGATACTATCCTCCTGATAGATTGAGAAATTGACAATGGTCGATTTATATACAATCAGGCATAGATTTAACATCTTTACTCGTATTTATAATATACAATGGAAATTAGTATCAAATACTAAAATTAGTATATGAGAAAGATCATTATATTTGTGTAACCATGCCTTGACCAAGAGGGTAAAGGATGGCAAGGCCATTAATATAGTGAACCACCACCAATGCCATTAATATTAAGTGGGTGTTCCTTATGAAAACATTTTTGTTTGCACTCTTTTATTATTTCCATCCTTGTCAAACTAGAAGGGTCACTAATAGATAATATTATTTTGAAATTTTCGCAGGTATTCTTTATGGAAATAATTTGAAAACATTGATTTTCATAGTTTTTAATTATTTCTATCCTTGTCAAGATAGAAATACCACTAATAGATTAAATTATTTTGAAATACTTTTAAGTAGTGAAGCCTCATTTCAAAAGGGTTGAGGATGAATTTATAATTGATCTTTATTTTAGTGACCACAATTTTTTATGGTTCCTTATCATTAAAAACACCAACATCCCTCTAGTTGATATGTTGGCTAGTATAAAATATTTTCAGCTTTTTAAGTTTAACTCAGGGTTTTATTTCCTCTCAAGATTGGATCTCTTAGAATGATCTTAAAATTAAATATATATTAATGAATACAGACTTGATTTCTACTCATCAAATTCAAGAGTCAATACTAGATGTCATGATTCATAAGATGGGTGTGTAACTCATATTAGCTAAGTGGAAGGATTGGAGGTGGAACAACAATATTGCATTCCAAAATTATTCTCTTGGAATACTCTATTAGATTTTGAGAATCTTTACTTTGGGTTTGGGTAATCTTAATCAGTGATGGAGTCTAAAATCCTCTCCCGAAATATGGCTTGTTAGAGTTAACATGATTTAGAATGCTAAGCTCAAGGCTAAACAAGTTTACTTTCTTTGATGTCTAGTTTATCAAGGTCTTCCTCTTGGGGAGAGGCTCAAGCACATTGGATTTCCTAACCCCATGTAACTAGCCAACTATAAACTCAAAGCCTCTAGGCACCCTTTTTAGATATGCCTAGGTGCCCATAAAAATAATAATGGATTAATAGCTTATTTAGTTCTTATCACATATAACCATTTGATTGGCGGATGGCATTTTTTGAGGACCATACATCGCATTTTTATAGAAATTTTTCATAGATACTATTCTATTAAAACTATGGAAGTTAAAAAAATTAGGCCACTATTTTACAATGAAAATCTTTCTAACCATTTCTCTATCAATGGTAAAGTTCTTGTCATTTCTTTAGTATTTCTATATATCTAATTCCAGAATCTTAAGGAGCATCTCAACAATTGGGCAAGTGCTCTCTATACCATGAATCATGTTTGTGTTGACCAATCCTTGAATGGCATTAGTTTGTTAGCACCCACATGTCAGTGGAGTTGAACCTGCAACTATTTCTTGTCAGCTCCTCATCAACTAGGGGTTGGGGATGGGGGTGAGGGGAGCATAGTAGGGCATGGTGATTGTCATCACATGGAAAAATCTCTTTAGTCCCATGTCAATGGACTAATTTCTTATGTGCAGAGTGGTGATCGAGTGGAGTATTATGTGTTGCCACCTCTTTGTTGGGGTTTCCTTTAGAGACCATTGAGGATGAAACCTTGATCCTCCTTTGATTTAGCCATCTTTTGAGGTTGCTCAATCCCCAATGATGATCTTAACTCACATCCTTTGGGTGCTACTACCTATGTTTAGGTATCTCACTTGCCTTGTGATTTGATACTTTAGTTTTACTTTTGCGTTTTTGTAGTCAACTGACATTTTTGTTTTGTAGTTTTGAACTATATATTTTTATTACATATCAACTAGCCATGTTTTTGTTATAATCATATATGTAATTTTTTATGTTGAAATTAATAAATATATCGATGAGTTTCAATAAATTTTAGTGATGAAAAATGATATGCGATTCGATATATTAATTCCCAATAAATCGATAATTTTGTAAAATATTATTTTAATATTCACAATATTATTTTATTTAATTTTTAATATCAATTATAAAATAAAACATCCAATAAAAATCATTTATTTTCAACTTAAAAAACCTTAAAAACATGTTTATTATAAATTAAATAATATTTGTTTTCTATACAACTAATAAAAACTACTAAAGATATAGCAAATAAAAAAATAATGTGGTGGATAGACTAATGGCAGCTGTAACCAGTAATAAATTGGTCGACTCCATTGTCGAAGAATCATTCAAATCATAATATATTAAAAATCTATCATTAATTATTAAAATAAAATATAATTATATAATTATTAATGCGTGCTGGATGCATCTATATAAGTAATTGTCTGCTCATTTTGGCATTCTTTTTTTCAGATCCAGATAACATGACTCGACCAAAGTTTGAAAATGAATGGCGTTACTTAAGCCCGAATTAATCATACAGTGGCTCCCACAAGCCGAAGGGATCCGCAACATATATTAAAACGAATATTTCATAGCATTGGCATCATTTCTTTCACTGTATGCGTGGCCGACATTCGATGTAGTCTGTTTTCACTGTATTACAAGATTCACTGTCGTTGCAAGTTGTGATTGAAGATGTGATATTTGTTTCTCCAGTTCATACACAATCTTAGACAAGGTCATTCAGTTTGGCAGTTGGTTCAATAGCATGCCTGGCAGTTGCTTCATACAACATGTTTGTGACCGCATCTTCCCTCTTCTCATCTGAAATCACTTCTACAAACACAAGAAACGTTGCGCAGACAAGACAAACCTTCCGAAACCACAGAAAACATGATGGAAGCGATTGAAACGCTGGTTCGCCTTGCAGATTTGGTTTCCTGCATTTTAACACGCAACCACTGCTATCCGTCACACAACTGCAAACAAACTGAAACACCAAAACAGCTTAGAAAATGCGCCCCTATTATTTGCACTGGTTCCCAAACACCATCTAAAAGTGAGTTCACCACATAAACATATTTTCACATCCTCTTCTTTTACCATTACATCTTCTTCTACCATCGAATCTTTCATTTATTGTAAGGGTTATATAAGATATTTGAGAAATGGAGTTTTTGAAACAGTAAGCTAAACGAGTAAGACATTGGAAAACAGATTTTGTACCTAGTGGGTGTTGAGGGTGGAGAATTGAGTGGTATTATACCAGATGCATTCTAGAGCACTTTGTACAAGAAACCCTGAAATTTTATCATCTTATAGATAAATAAAATGTAAAGATGCCAAGTGTTGACAGATAAATCTCATAGAGACTTTTTGAGAGGACTCTGTGAGACTTCGAACATTCAAGATATGATATTCATTAGGAACCATCATCCGTCAGGAGCTACCCCAATCCATCCTCAAAATCTTCAAAATATGCAAAACTATTATGCTAGTTTTGCAAGACAAAGTCTCCAAAGGGAAATGGAGAGGATTTTAGCCCCATTTCCCTCTTGGGGAGAGTCATTGCCATGAGGTGGGTTGCACAAAATATTAGAGAAGGAACCACTTACAAAGGATATCTCAGTGACAGAAGATCTCACTTGAGGGTGTGAAACTTGTTAAACATGGTTGTATTGGGCCATATGTATGATAAGATAATCAGTTCGGGGAGTGGAGTTGCATGCCACTAAAAAGGGTTTGATCACAAGGAATGTAATGATTGAGGGGGTGGATATAGAAATGAATGATGACTTTTTGTTGGTAACTATAATCCAACCACTATTTTTTTCTGCTGCCTTGGGCTTCTCAGATTGCATAGGTTCAAATGAAGGTTTCGACCAACCCATGAGAGCAATCTTTGATCCAATGGTTAAGGGACTAACAATGATAATCATTTTTGGGGATAATGATAAATGCAACTTGTTATGCCCAGCACTCGATGCCAACATTAATATCAATTGATTCCTTTAAATCCTTGGTCAAGTCAACCTCAATGCAGGCTCGCCTGTTAGGGTGCATAGAGTAAAACTTATGAGTCTCATGCAATAAGATACCCTATGGGCTGGACAATCTCCTCGAGAAAGGACCATAGAGGGATTAGAAGGCTAGGGAGTTCAATCTAAATAGACACCTAAAGGGAAGCTTGGTGGCTGACTTTAAATTCATGAATCCTTTTTAATAGAAACAAAAACATGTTTTTAAGGAACCAACAACTTGGTTTTTCAAGAATATATTGGACTTAGATGACTCAAAAGATAAAAGAAAAAAACACTACTAAGTTTTCAAACACCAGTGACATGGATACCCAAGGCCTGCCATTGGTACCAAAACTAGGCATTGAATGACTTTATAAGGGGATTCAGGCAACAAAGTAAGCAATCAGATATTTATTTTCATACCACTTGCACACACTACCAATGGCATCATGATTTAAATATATCTTAGGTTGAGAGGGAGAGTCAAAAGAGTTATGTTGTCATAGACTTCCAACACAAATTTCCCATCTCACTTCAGTGCCATTTTTCCCATTGCCCACAACAACAATTGTAGTAGAGAAAGTGGAGTTCAGTTTATAGAAAGAACCAACCCTAATGGTAGAGCACCAAATAAAATAAGTGCGTATCTATCCTTGATAATTTCACAAACATGGTATGATAAGGAAGGAAGTTATGAAATTAGAAAAAAATATGGATGACATAAAAAGAACCTTAAAAACACAAGCAAAACAAGCTTCTTCTCATGCAGAGCTCTTATCCATTAGGTTATTTTATTATTCTTCAAAATTAGGGTTTTGTAAAATAAAAGAATGTAAATTAATAGTCATTCCTCACTTGAAATCCATGATCACTGACCCCATCTCATCTTTTGTGCACAAAGGATTGAGCAATAATAATCTTATATTTATGGTGGAGGTGATGGTAGAAAATGAAGTTATGTGTTTCTTCATACGGTATAAAAATGTTGTATAAATGGAGGAAACATTCCATTTCACAATGAGCTTGAGCAATGACAAAGTGGTGGGGAAGGACAAGGACCAGGCCATACAAAACATGTAAGTAGTGAAAGATTTCAAAGTGAGTTAGGCGATGATGGTGAGGAGCAATGACATGGTATTTAAGTGATAGACTTGAAGAATCCTAGCAAAATATATGTTCAAAGTTTAGTGGCATGGTATATCTTTAAATGTAATCTATAACTTTCACCAGACAGTTTCAGTTTATATTTATAATAGCGACATTTTTTTTTTGAGACCTGCCAATCATGGGTGGGAGGAATCTACTCAAATAAATAATGAAAATGTGCACATAGAGAGATGGAAAGGTACATGTGGAGGATTTTTAATTATTATTTAATTTTTTGATTATTTTTTAATATATTATGAATTTGATTTTCAGTAAAGAAGTGAATGTATTGTTTTTATTTATGTAATTCCTTTATATGTATAATGATCGATGTATTTCTTTAAATTTCATATATTTTAATTTATTTAGTTATTTGTATTTATTTTTTGTTTTTTAAATATTGAAAGACTTAAAAATTTAAGATTTAATTTGATTAAAGAACATTAATTATATGAATGTAGAGATTTGTTAAAATTTAAAGTTTGAGATTTAATTTAATTAAATAAAAGTGTTTATAAAGTATATGGATTAGGAGAAGAACAGGATCTTTTATATATATATATATATATATATATATATATATATATATATATATATATATATAATCATTTTTTTTTGAAAATAACACAATAAAAATTTATTTAAACACATATCTGATTAGTAAATTGTGTGTGTGTGTGTGTGTGTGTGTGTGTGTATATATATATATATATATATATATATATATATATATATATATATATATATATGAAAATTTTACATATGACGTGAGTTTCTCTACATGTAAATGCGTTTTGCATAATTAAAATCAAATAACTCAAAGATTAGAAATGTGTTATCATAATTTTTTTATAATGTGTATTAACAATTATTGTAAAATAATTGATATCTCAAAAAATATTTTATAATTTTATATAACATTATCTTTTTTTCATTTAAATTTGTCCTAATGACATGTTAAACTACAATCACGATCACTAAATAAGTGTCCAACAACAATTAAAAATTAAAAATTAACTTTATATTTTAACTTTATAAATTAAAAATTTCAATCAGAATCACATAATAATAAGTGTCCAACAAAACTTGAAGCATTACATTATACCAAAACCCGATGTAATACAAAGCTTTTCATCTATTAAAAGTTTTCGAATCATTATGCGATGGTCATTGATGTTACTATTTGCTCATATCTTTGTCTTGATGAAGTTTTCTTTTATTGTGATGGGAACCATTGAACAAGTGTATACTCTTTATCTTTTCCATTTTTTACAAATTCCAATATAGAAAAATCTGCAATAGACCCGGCTCCTTCACTACAAGCAACGCCTCTAGTTTTTCCCAAGAAGCAATGAAAACACCTCTGCATCGCTTTTAGTTGTTTAAGACACAAGTTATGTGGTAGAGGTTATCCATGGAGAGTGTGAACCCTACATAATTTGTGAGTAATTAATTAAGTTTAATTATTTTTATATTTGTTTTTTAAATACCATTTTCACCTCTCCACTAGTGCGCACACACTATTGGAGTCGATCTCACAACTATTTCTCATCAACTCCTTTTTAATTGGGAGGGAAGGAGGTGGATGGGGGGCATAGGGTGGTTGTTGTTATGTGGAAAGAACTCTTTGGTCCCATCTAAGTGGACTAGTTTTCTTGTGTAGAGTGGTGAGCCAGTGGAGTATTATGTGTTGTTGCCTCTTTATTGGGGAATTACAATTTTTTTTTCCCCTTTGGAAATCACTTGGGATGGGATCCTAATCTTCCTTCAATTTAACCCTCCTCTTAGGTTGTTCATCCTCCTAAGAATGATCATAACCCACATATTTTGGGTGTTACTATATGTATTTAGGTATCTAACACACCTTGTGATTTAATACTTTAGTTTTGCTTTCGAGTTTCGACATTTAATCGATATTTTTGTTTTGTAGTTTCAAGCTGTATATTTTTATTATATCCCAATTGATGACCTTTTTATTGTAACCATCTATATTTTTTTTTAGTATATTAAAATTATGAAATGTATTGATGAATTATAATAAATTTTAATGATGAAAAACAATACATGATTTGAAATGTTGATTTTTGATCGATTTATAAATTTTTTAATTTTAAAATCTTATTTTAATATACATAATATTAATCTTATTAAATTTTTAATATCAATTGTAAAATAAAACATTTAATAATTTGTTTTCTTCAACCAAAATACCATTAAAAAATATGTTTAATATAAATTAAATAATAATTTTCTATAAAATTAAAAGCTTTATCTTATATAACTAAGATAAAACAATAAGGTGGACTAATGGCAACTTTAACAAGTAATAAATTGATAAATTGGTGGACTCCACTCTTCATGAATCATACAAATCATACAAAAAAGTATTAAATTTATATTAAAAATCTATCATTAATTATTAATGCGTGCTAGTTGCATCTATATAAGGAATTGTCTGCTCATTTTGGCATACTTTTTTCAGATCCAGAAACATGATTCGACCAAAGTGTGAAAATGACTGGCATTACTTAAGCCCAAATTAATCATAGAGTGGCTCCCACAAGCCGAAGGGATCCGCAACATCTAAAACGAATAATGTCATCAGCGTTGGCCGACATTCGATGTAGTCCTGTTTTGACTGTATTACAAGATTCACCCGACATATGCAAGATTAGCTCTGCTTCAGTCGTTGCAAGTTGTGATATTTGTTTTTCCAGTTGATACACTATGCCTCTGCAACCATAGACAGGGTCATTCAGCATGGCCGTTGCTTCATACACCATGCTTGTGACCGCATCTTCCCTCTCCTCAACTGAAATCACTTGCACAAACAAAAGAACAGTTGCGCAGACACGAGAAACCTTGCGAAACCACAGAAAACGTGATGACAGCGATTGAAACGCTGGCTCGCGTTGCAGATCTAGTTTCCTGCATTTTAACACGCAACCATTGCTATCCGTCAGACAACTGGAAACAACCTGAAGCAAAACAGCTTAAAAAATGCACCCCTCTTAGTTGCATAAGACACAAGTTATGTGATGGAGACTTCACAACCCAGGTTTAAGCACTTGTTTCCCAAACACCATCTAAAAATGAGTTCACCACATAAACATATTTTCACATCTTCTTATTTTTCCATCACATATTCTTCTACCATCGAATCTTTCATTTATTGTAAAGGTTATATAAGAGATTTGAGATATGGAGTTTTTGAAACAGGAAGCCGAAGGAATAAGTCATTGGAAAACAGATTTCCTACCTGGTGGGTGTTGAGGTGTAAAATTTTACCCGATCCGCCCATTCCAACTAAAATCGATGGGGAACACATTTTGTTGGTGAACGGAATAGGAAAGAGACTATCCTGCCAGTAGGTTGACAAATTGACAACATTCAAGCGTATATTTAACATCTTTACGTGTGCATAGTGAGTTGGGAAGGTATCTGCAACATAAAACGGAAGTTAGTATCAGTGGATGAAAAAAATCATTCGATTTACGCAACCAGGCCTTTACCAAGAAGACAAAGGAATGCAATATTGGTGCGCTCCAGCTCTTTGGATTGTATGAACAATAATTTATTTCAGGATAGACACGATCCATCAAAATCCGGTTGTGAAAGAAAGCACCAGGCTAGCGGTCGACAGTAAAATGTAAAAAATAAAAAATAAAGCGATAATGTTTACGCGTGTCCAGGATTTTTTGCATTGAAAACATGGATTTTGATGTTTTTATTTTGATTGAAAGCTTGCACTAATGTATAGGTTAAGAATATATTATTTCTTTTCTAATAAAAGTTGATGAAATGAAAGTACACTATCGTATTAGTGTTAACTCAGGAAAAAATCAAAGTTATTATTTTAGCCTCACAACAATATTAGTATAAAATTATATAAGTGATAATAGAAAAAATCATAAAAAGTAAGAAATAATATATTAATTTAATGTTGTAAGTAATTTTGCGAAAGGAGGAGGAAGTAATGGGTTATCTGACATATCTTCTCAACCATTTATATGGGGGTATAGATTATTGAATGGACTTTTAGTCATTATGTTCAATGTTTTTTTAAACATCTTTTATTTTGTACTGATGATGAGGTGAGATAGCATGAAATAATCTAGACATTTTGATTGCCTATCCCAACCAAAATGCACAAAACTAAAACAACCATTACTTGTCTACAATGAAGATCACCCTCCATGGCCCCCCAATGATGAGAATCAATAACAGAAAGGATGAAGCATTATGGATAAGATATATCAACTTCATAACCTATGTCAACCTCTACCTCTATCCATTCACTCTTGATTCCTACTAGGAGGGTCTTGGTGAGGGGAATTTAGAAGCACCCTAATAATAGTTCAAGGGGTGTTGCCCTAGTGGCCAATGGAAGTGAGGAAGTGATTCACCTCCAAAACCATTTTCTTTGGTTGGACTTAGATCTGTAGCATGACATTTGACAAAGTAGAATTTTTGTTAGTAGTAGAGAGATCTCTGTTAATATGTTCTTTATTAAATATAGCAAAATTTATATCCTTTCAAGAAGAAAGAAAATGTCAATACCAAAAATATACCAAATTTTCTTGAATCTTGTAGGGAGCATAAAAGAATCCCTAAAAGAACCATGTAAAAAGAAAAGGACTTTGGTGTAAATGGATGAAAAAAGGAATCCATCCACCTCATTACTTTTTGGGCTTTAACACAAATAAAAAATGTGTTTAAGAGCCTTAGTTTGTCCTCATAATCAAAAAATGTTTTTAAGAGACTCAATTCGTAGATAAGCAAGGCTTTTGGGAGATGGGATCCTCATAGGAAGCAACATGTCACCCACTAGAATACCTTGGTAGATAATGCATCATTCAAAAATATTCTTTTTGGGCTCTACATCACAAATCAAATAGTTTGAAATCCTTTTTCTAGAGAAAAGTAGAGCTAATAAGATTCCATTATTTGTTGAGCACTTCCTAGGGCACAATGTTGTGATTTAGACATTGATAACCAAAGTGGGGTTTTTAATAAAGGAGTGGATACACTCTAGTTCCAATCTTTCCACCATTTTAAGAGAGCCTCTAATTCTATTTTTTTCACAAAGCACAGTCTAGTAAGATGATTTGAGTCTCAATAATGGATTCAAAACCTTGGTTGTTGAGTTTGAATTTAGTCTTTAAAACTTTCCAATTGGATCAAGGTATATATAATTTTTCAAATACAATCCTGATGACATGAATGCCTTTATGTAATATTCGAAGGACTTTGATTCTAGGAAATTTAGAAAAGTGTTTTTAATTATCAATAATAATTGGGGACAACTATAGTGAGTGCAAATTAATTAAAAGCCCTGATTCAAAGCCATCCAAATCCAAAACCATCCTAGGATTAACGGTCTCCTAGGCCTTCCATATGATTTTATCCATAAAGGTAATGGTAAGTTTTCTTAGAACAAGTGCAACAAGTGATGTTTAAAACCCCTAGTTCTTTTAGGATCTTCCTCCATAAGGAATAGAAAAGGAAATGTAGTGCCTAGGAATGAATTTCCAAGCTTGTTTCCCTTCAATTATTTTGGGAATGTGTTTAACACAAAGAGCAGTTCCTTGCAAGGAAATAAAAATATGCACTAGCCCACCAATCTCTCTAGGTCTACAATAGAAGTCCCATTATACTATGTGAAATCCTTTTCTATCTTCAAAAATTTCCCAAAGAAAATCTAGTAACAACTTTTCAAGATTCTTGTAGGAAAATTTAGAATGAGCCCAACAAGAAGAGTAATAAAGTTCATGGTAACCATAACTTTAGGTCAAATATAAAACTTGATTGAGAGAGAGTGAAGTTTATAAATCCAATATGAAAATTTTGTATCCACTTTAACGAAAACATAGTTCCATATCTCAGCATGGGAAGATTGAAAAACAAAAGGAATGCCCAATTTTTGAAATATTTCCTCATAATAAATCTATTTTCACTAATTAGTCTCAAGCTAACTAATTTTAAATCCATAATATTGTGAATTAAATTTAGTCTTGTCTCATTGAATGTTGGAGCCAAAACCCATGAAAATACCCTTAGGGTATTTCATGGTGTTGTGAACCATAATTTACTTTACTAGATTAGTAAGAAATGAGACATCAACAAAATAACCCTTATGAAATTGGTCTTGATGTGAATAGATTAGATAAATTTCTTTAACCAATGCTAAGAGATTAGAATCCCCCCTAAAATAGTTAATCCCTTTCATAATTAAAACATAAAAAAGGAGTTGAAGGGAAACCTTGTGTGATGGATCAGATAAGACAAACGTCATCAAGACCATTAATGGTGAGACAAGAAGAATCATCTTAAAATAGAGTCTATACAAAGTGAAAAACCTATGACAAAAACACAAGGATTGAAACATAACAAGAATGAAGGGCTATTAGATCCTATCATATGCCTTTTAAAAGTTAGTTTTAATAAATAAATCTTTCTGCTTGGATGTGTGAATTCATTCCACCCCTACCTAGACTGTAATGATGTTATACATGATATATTACCTTAAATATATCTATTTTTATCTATCCTAACCACTAAGAAAAGTATTGACATTCAAAATTTAAATGATTAACCAATCTACTCATTTGCCTCTCATGAATGTGAAAATAAAATATTAGTAGTCTAATCATAGAGACCTACTAACTAAAATATTAGCACTTAGGCATGCACAAGGGGAATTTAAGTGTCAACAATTTAAGATTTTAATTTTATAAAATGAACTTACCAAAATATAGAATATTAATTATCAATCCAAAGTAACTATTAGCTCATGTTTTGAAAATTTAATAATATAAGGATATATATATCAATATATATTCCAACATTATCCCTCAAAATAATTCCCAATAAGAGTCAATAATTTATATGAACATGTATTTGATCATTTCACTTTTAGATTCCAAATTTTTAACTATCCATATCTTATAGATTGGAGCGTATATTAAAAGACAACCTCTTAGAGGGTCGAAACGAATATAATTGAATATTTCAATGTACATATTTTCTATATCATACATATTTATCTTTGTTTCTCATTCATCATAATTCATCTTAAGTTCAACTAAAATCAATTGAATAGAATAATATTTATGTTTTTTAATTTAAGAAAATAAATAGTTGCTCAAAAGAAAACTAAGGATACTACATAAAGAAAAATAAAATAAAGGAAACGACACTACATAAAATAAGAAAAGTTTTCAGAGATACTAAAAAATAAAAGAAACTAAATTTACACGAAATACATTAAAATCAATATAATTATACATATTAGAGAAAAAATAAAGTACAAAATTAAAAATAATAATACTATTGGTCATTTAATTGATGCTAATAAAAATTAAAGTGAAATGTGTCATGAGTTACATGGTGAAAGAGTGTCAAGAAAGGGTGATACTCGAAATTGGGCACCTCTAAATTTTGTTCATCTAGGCACATTTTTTCTTCAAAAGGTTTAGGTTTTTTTTCAAGTGCATCCTAGATTTTTCATTCCTCTATTGTTGATTCGATCCAAGATGAATCCCCAAGGTGGGGGGTTCACCCCAAAATCTTCCTTTCAAGAAAATGGTGGTAGGGGCATCAAATTCATTTGCAAAAGTGTAAATTAATTCCTTACTGAATTCGAAAGGGAAGAAGAAGGAGCAAGATCTAGGTAAGTGATGCAAAAAACCATACATGCATGTAGTCAAGATGAATCTAATAGTTATGTTTGACCTATCAAAGACTACGAGTAATATTTAAGGTTTGTACAGGAGAAGCCTTATCTATAAGTTTGTGGGGGCTCAATTATCCACAGAAGAGCTACATGCATGGATATGAAGGAGGTGGAAAAACAATATGAAGTATGAATTAAGAATCTATGTAGTAGGTTATTTCATGGGTGTCTTCACCAATGAATGAGACAAGGACAAAGTGTTTTGAGGAGGACCATATTTCTTCCATAATATAGTACATTCCATGTAATACTAGCATATCACATTTAAGTCAACATAGGATCTTCAAAATATAACAATGGTTTGGATCAATATGTATGTTATTTCCACAATAATTTTGGTCCATGTATGTATTTTAAACTATTACCAATATTCTACTTGCTCCAATATATATTTTTAAGCCGCATCATCTAGCTATACTAGAATTTGTGTGTAACTTGACCTCTCATAGCCCATGCTAATTAATATTACCTTAAAAATCATGAGAACTATAATCAATACAAGATCAAGAGTATGTAAGCATCCTATTCCATTTTAGAAGATGTTATGAATATGAACAATTAATTTGGGAATGCTCACTACTTTAGAAAATTAGTAGTCTTAAAAAAATTCATGAAACATATAGAAAAGACTCTGAGGGTTTCATCAAACACAAGAGAAAGAATGTAGTTTAGATTCAAAATAAAATGGTCAAGAAATATATCCCCAAGGACGCTATTAATAAATCTGAGACAAATGTGCCCCCACAAGAAGATATGGAAGGAGTCCCATAAAAAAAAAACATATGGAGAGAAGGCTAATCTAGAGAAGGAAGATATTACTATAGATTATGGATTTAAAGAAGGCTTGGATAGTCTCCTCAAAAAGCTAGAATTATGGATTTAGGATAAACAAAGTAAATAAGGGAGTGAAGGTAAACTTAGAAAACACAAATATATACCAAAATTCCAAATAGAAAAAGATAATTAGATGAACATGGATGAAGATAAGGAAATAAAGTCAGGAACAAGTGAGGAAAGTGTAGCAATGTCACAAACCCAGAACATGATAAAAAAAAGTGAATATAGGAAAAACAAAGAGAGGGAGACTAAGTAAAAAATAATATAAAATATCATGGATGATATTGGTACATGAAATCAATATCAAATTGATATACTCTTGGTGATCACCAAGAAAAATAACCTTTCTTGATGCAGTTGATCTCTTGGAACATCAGGGGCCTTAACACCCCATCCAAAAGAAATATTTAAAAAAATTAATAAGAGAACACAAATCTGAGCTAATTTTGGTTCAATAAAATAGGATAAGGTGTCTATAATGTCATTATATAATCCATTCTAGGAATATAAGAAGGGGAGTAGTGAGTAGGAATGCAATAGGTTCAGCTGGAGGATTGACTATCCTTTGGTACACCAATGAAGTTACTTTGGATCTTTTAAAAAATCATAAATATATTTTATTATTTAATATTTAGGTGAGAAAAAAATATATCTTTCTTTTTTGTCAAACTTTATGGCTCTCAAAATGGCAACAAGAGAGAGATGGTCTAAGAACAAATAAAAAACTAAATGGTAGTAAAGAAGGACACATGTTAGATTATAGGAGTGGAATTCAATGCTTGGAAGGATAACTCAAAGAATTAGGGAGTAATGGGGAGTTAGAATATTAGAATATCCTTTTTCAATTTCATTATCAATTCAGATCTTTGTGATATCAAAACCAATAAATGTTGGTTTACATGAAGTAACAAAAGGTTAGGAAGAGATCTCATATTAGACCGTCTTCATAGATTTATGATTTCAAGTACATGGGTTGAGAACAAATTCACATTTGAGTCTGAGATGATTAATACATTAAGATCATATCACTATCGCATATCTGTACACATATTTACAGATAAACAACCTTGAAATGTTCCCTTGAGGTCTGAGAAGATGTGGTTGGAGCATCTAGAGCTAGATGGGATTTATAACTTCTCATTATCAAGGTCCAAATAGTTTATATGGTATAAATATGTACATTTTTTCAGTAAAAATTTAAATCTTTCAAAATATATTTAAGGAAATGGAATAAATTTACCTTTAAAAATATCTTCTAGGAAAGGATAGAGCTAGAAAGAAGAAGTGAGGAGATCCAAGGAAATTAGATAGAGGGGGAGATCTCTTGGAGCTTAAATGAGATGAATAAAAAGCGGCCATATAACTAGATAAAATATATAAGCATGAATAAATTTATTTGAGGTAAAATTATAGGATAAAATGGCTAAAATAAGTAGACAAGAATGCTAGTTTCTTCCAACTCTCATGCAAGATCAGAAAGAAAAAAAGTTACATTAGCAAACTAGAAACCTTTAAATATATGAATTCTTTTGATCCCAAGGAAATTAGAGACCTTATTTTCATTTATTAGAATGATATGTTAGGTTAGTATAATCTTGGAAACCATTATACATAAGATGATTTTAGAGTTAGAATCCTAATTTGGTCTCTGATTCAGAAAATTGAATGTTGCTTAATGATATTTCTTTAGAGAATACTAGAATGATAATATTTTAAATGGTAGGAGACGATACACCTGGGTCAAAAGGTTTCTCTGCTCTCTTCTTTCCTCACTTCTAGGACATCATAGGGGAGGAGGCTAGGGAAGTAGTGCAATAATCCAAGGACTCCTAAGGGATTCTTAAAGCACTTAAT